>PVHY01004976.1:0-87786 GCA_004024945.1 Uropsilus gracilis
CCCAGGGTACCACAGACTCAAGCAATCCCCAGCCTCAGCTTCCCAGGTAGCTGGGATTACAGGCATGCGCCACCAAACCCAGCTATTTTTTGGAACTAGGTCTCACTATACGGGCCCCATGCGGGACTCGAACCGCGATCCCTAGCCCCTGCCGCTTCTTAGGCTGAAGCTTACAAGCACGAGCCACCGTGCCCGGCTCTTCCACCCATTCTGCACTTGCATCCTCCCACTGCTCACTGCAATTCCTATTTTCTGTCAATATCATTTGCTAGTGATTGTTTCAGATGTCAGAAGTTCCATGTTGATGATACCCATCTCCGTTCTTTAGCCTTTCTTTTTTTTTCTTTATTTATATATAAATTTCACATCGTTGTAATTCCAGGGATTTAATGCCCCCCACTGCCCCCTCCATTCCCCCCCTTTCCCTCCTGTTCAAAGTTGTGTGCTTCAGTTTGGTTCTTTAACCTTTCTTGAAGCTTTTCAAGTCTCATTTAGAAATACAAGTCAGCTGGGCAGGGTGGCTCGTGCTTGTAAGCTTCAGCCTATGAAGCGGCCTGGGCTAGGGATCGTGGTTTGAGTCCCCCCTGGGGCCCGTAGTGAGACCTAGTTCCAAAAAAAATAGCTGGGCATGGTGGCGCATGCCTGTCATCCCAGCTACCTGGGAAGCTGAGGCTGGGGATTGCTTGAGTCTGTGGTACCCCGGGCAACGAGAGCCTGCGGTTCCACGGGCAAAAATAGCAAGACCTAGTCTCAAAAAAAAAAAAAAAAAAAAAATACAAGTCACCATTTTGAACACTGTGTGCATTTTGAGTGATTTCATTTACATTAAATTTGCTTTTGAAGTAGGATTAACAAGTTTATTCAAAATTGAATGCCATTTCCAGGTCTGATGGGTCTTGAAGGCATAAGGTGGATATTTTACTGATGTTCCACACATTTGGTTGCTGAAGTTCTTATGCTCACTGTGTCTGTTCTTGTCTTTGTCTTCTGTTGATTTACAGAATTACCCATTCTCAACAATCCATATAGACTGGGATAGAAAGAAAACATTCTGCGTCTTGCTCTGACAAGACACAACTTGTTTTGAAAGATTTGGAGGAAGTTCAGTTGGGTAATGGAAACAAAGAGCTGTCCCCCTCTTTGTTCGTGAACATGGTGCCATGTACAGGAGAGTCAGGCTGCCTGGGTTTGATTCCTGGATCTCCCACTAATGAGAAGTGCACATAATCTAGATAATTGAAACTATAATATATCAAAGTCAACCCATTTAAGATGGATTACAATTTTAAGTGAGACTTTTTAAATATATATAAAAGTGAAGCTACAAATTATAAAAATAAAATTTTATCTTATCCTACCGAGCATAGATGATGATGATAATTGCAACTATGTGTTCATAAATTTCATGTGGATATTCTGGTATAATTTTTAAATTGAAATGATGTGTGGTATATTATAGCTTTCCCTTTTTATAGCAGAATTTTTTTGGCAAGGATATTAGAGCATTCAACTCATTTTTCTGCAATTCCTCAACATTTTTCATAAATCCTTAACATTTAAACCATTGTTTTTTACCCACATCCTGTTACCATCTTTGTTAACTTTTCGTGTCCAAATATGAACTGTTTTACCTAAATTGTCAATGGTTTTCTCATGCATTTCTAGCAATACTTAATACATTCATCAATTTCATGAACTCTGCATTTTCTGAAACAATTGCAAAAATATTTTGTAATCCTTTTGCTTTGCACTGTGTTCTTCATTTGATTTTGAAATATTTTGAGACTTACAGAAAAATTGCAAAAGCAACTAGAGAATCCTTATTATACCCTTTACCCAGATTCTAATAGGACTAGAAAAAAATGGTCAAAACTAGGAATTTAACATTGGCACATAATTTCTTTTTTATGCTATGGATCTTATTCAAATTGTATCAGTTGTCCCACTAATGTCCTTTTCAGAATCCAATACAGGATTCTGCCCTGCAGTTGTTACGTCTCCTCAGTTTCCCAATCAGTGACTTCCCCAGTCTTTCCTTGTCTTCCTTGACACTTTAGAAGAGTACTGGACAATTATTTTGCATGCTGTCTCTCAAGTTGGGGTGTTCCTGAGGTTTTTTCAGGATTACATTGAGGTGATAAATTTTTGGTAAGATCCCAGAAGTAGTATGGCCGTTTCTGTACATCCCATCTGAGAGCAATAGTGTTTATGTGATTCCTGAGATTTTTAACTCTGGTCACTTTGTTACAGTGGTTTCTCCAGTCAAATTACTGTTTCTTTCTTTGAAGCTAATAATAAATAAATCATAAAGTTCTTATTTAAATAAATCATATTTAATAACTTATGTTTAATTATTTTATTAATTATATTAATATAGCAATGTTAATATAATAAAATAAATTAATTATATTTAATATATGTCACAATAAGTTGTATTAAATAAGCAAATTAATGATAAATAAATAGTAAAAAATAAATAGCAAAAAATTTCTTGAGAGACTTTGAGAGCATATAAATATCTTGTTTTTCTTCAAATTCCCATTCTCTAATTTTTATATCCATTGGTAGATCTTGATGTAACAATTATTGCTGTGCTGTTTAAGAAATGGTGATTTTTAAAAAATTTCTCTTATTCCTTCTACATTTATTCATTGCAATTTTGATTTTGAAGACCTAGTACCAAAAGCAATGTAAAATATCTCACTAGTAACTCATATTGATTACCTATTGGAGTGCCAATTTTCAAAAAAAAAATAGATAAGGTTAAACAAAACATAACCTTGACCCTAGCTTCCCTGTCCCTTATAAGAATGTGACTACTCTAAAACTCAAAATGACATCTGTGGTCTCACTGGTGGCTTATATTACATATTTATAGAAAAGTGCTGATCCACAAATTCTAGTTATGAACTCTTAGGCCTATCTTATAGGGTTATTATGAGAACTAAATGAGAATGTTACATAAAATACTTGTCATACACCATATTGAGACAGTCCACCAAACCAAACAAAAGAATAGATCAAGAAGTTGTGCCAAAACATACACGGTGGACTACTACTTGGTGACCAAATACAACTTAGTGACCAAAAAAATAAATAAATAAACTCATGCTATTTGCAGCAATATGGATGGAACTGGAAGGGATTATGTTAAATGACACAAGTCAGGAGAAAAAGGATAAATATCAGAAACTTCCACTTATATGTGGAATTAGAGATTCAAAAAAAATGTTGGCAGAAAAGAAAAGATGGGACTTGCAAATGGACCATAGACCTGAGGCATGTGACAAGGGAGTAAGAAGAGAAGGGATGAAAATAGTGATGGGAAGAGCACAGGTACTGTGGAGCTGAATCATAGATGCTATGGTGGTAGGAGAGCTAAAGAGACCATGCCAGAAGGGAGCAATCAAATACTAACAAAAAAGCTAACAAAAAATGCAAAAGCTAACAAAAAATGTAAATAAATAAATAAAACATTTTAAAAAAAGTTGAGCATAATACCTAACATCTAGTAAGTGCTCAGTAAAAAGTGGTCATTATCACTGAGTTATAAAACAACAGTCACTCTTAGAAACTTTTAAGCTCTCAGGGTAACTGATGTATTTTTATTAAACTACCCTAAGAGGAAGATAGCATGGCAATGAGCTCCAATCAGGCTGAAGGGACCTGTGTTTTAGCCGAGAGCTTCAGGGAAAACCAAAACTTGCTTATGAAAATTTGGGCTGGTCATTGAAGTTCAATGGAAGATTAAAGACAGGAAGAGAGAGCGAGAACACACACTAATTCAGCCTTTGATAAGTTCAAATAAATCTTTGCTTTGTGGGAAGCCTGAATGAAAAATTTTGTGAATGATGAAGAATCCTACTAGACTGTCTATTATCAGTGACCTGTTGTCTGTTAAAAGCTGTTTAGTCATTTTCTATCAGCTCTGCAAATAAGGACTGGTGCCCTATAATCTTGGGACATAACTGATGAGCTTGCCAAGCTGAGTTCATGTACCAGGATGTGCTTTTCCAATAATTAGTATCCCGGTTCAGTCTCTTCCTAATGAAAGTTTATTCACAAGTCAAACTCCCTTGATCTAACAATTGGTAGTGCTAGTAAAGGTTCTCAGAATCTGTTATTTCACTCTTAAAGTTATTTGGGCAAAAAGATGATGAAAAAATATGGGATGATCAACACTCCAAATATATCTTTCTAAAGATAATCACTGACATGATTTTATCCAACCACCTTCTATCAGTCAGTCACCTTTATTACATACTAGGCATTGCTCCAAGTCCTCTTCTTACAATAAGTCATTTTATCTTTATGTAACCCTATGAGGTAGATACTATCTTTATTCCTACAGAAACAGAGACACAAAGTTACTTAGAAGGAAACAGAGACTCAAGGACATTGTTGCTGTTCAAGATCACATAGTCAGTTAGTGGCAGAATCAGGATTTGAACACAATTGTCTGGCTCCAGAGTCTTATTTTACCTTTGACTCATAAAGCTTCTCCATGGGAGCTGCCTCCTCCCACCCCACCCCCACCCCCCAGCAAACCAGTAATAGTTTTGTATTTGAGGCTTTAAAGTAAAAGTTTATAGAGATAATCGCTCAATTTATGGATAATTGCTTCCTTTTAACCAATGAGCCGAACTCCATTTTCTGGAGAAGGAAACAGGGAGAGAAGAGCTGCCTGTGATTTGTTCAAAACCCTGGGCAGTTGTTTTGAAGAAGGATAATTGACTCATATAGAGGAAAGAGGATCTTCTATACAGGCTGTCCCTTGGCATGAAAGAATGGATTTGTTCAGCCAGGTGGGTATGTCTCTCTCTAGTCCGTTGGCTTTTTGTGGCTTGTGTGTTATCATTTGTTGAAGATGTGACAATGTGCTCTTTGCTTGGGTTTGCAATGAGTAGACCTGTGTGTGTTTTCCCACCTCCCCCAGGAATGCAGCCAGAAAAGTCATGACATCCTGGAACCATCTGGGAATGCTTCCCAGGCCTGTTCCACATTGGGGCTCACAGCCAGCTGCCCACCCAACAGCTTGACTCCATTTGGATCAGACTCACTGCAAAGAACTGTTATGAAGAATGATTTATCTGGGATCCTCACTGTCCAGATTTTGGTCACTGGCAGGGAGGGAGCCAAGGTGTACTGGGAGTTCAATGTGCAGGGTTCCATGCTGAGGGTGGCTTTGACTGTGCCATCACAAGTCTTGTGAGTGTGGCCATACCCTTCCTGTATTGCTTTGGCTTCTTGCTGTCTACCTGAAAACAGCAGAAGTTAACAACCAAGCTCCTGCAATAGGCACCAAGCTTGCAGCCTGACTTAGAGGTAGCTGAGAGGTTGAGAGAAGCAAGTAAGAACTTGTTTTTTCATTGTATTTATTTAGGCATGGAATATCATGAGTCAGGGTCCTAGCAGAAAACAGACAGCACACACAAACAGGAAAGACTGAGATTTTAATTGACAAAGGTGTGAACAAGTGAAGGGAAAGCAAAAGGGATAGTGAAGCTTGCCTTGGCTAGCTTCCTGCTTTTGCTAACTTGCCTTGCCGCTCAAGAATAATGGCCAGAATAAGCAAGAGGAAGGCTTGCAAGAACCACCAGCAAGAACCATGGATCAACAGGGACCAGAAAGGAGCAGGTCACTGTCATCTGAAGCCCAGTCACTGTCAGAATCACTGCCAACCCAAAGCCTACAGCAGGAGCCTGGAAATTCATGTGTCCCTTGTGGTTCTTCCTCCAGTCTCCAGCTGGTGGTACCTACTGGTCAAACTCAACCAGAAGGCAGAAAGCAAATATGAGAATAGGGAGTCTGCCTTCTGAGACATAGGTAGGTTAAGAATTCAGTCTAGGAAAAGTCAGATATGCTTGCTACAGGAGCCAACAGAAGAAATTAATCAAGGAATGACTCATGCTACGTGTTATAAGGATAAAATACTTTTAGGACCATCTTTTCTCCTAAATCAAAAAGTCCAGAAGCAATTCAAAAACATACTAGTCCTAAAACAAAATATTATCAAACTTTTTTGATACTTTTTTGATTGACTTTTTGTCAATCCCAGTCAATCAACTCAACAGTATGAATGTATTATCTTCTAGTATCACCAGCATAACTGCATTGCTATTGCTATTCACCCACTTGTTCAAATGATATTTTATGAATTCATATTATGCACCAAGCACTGTGTCAGAAACTAAAGATTGAATTTATGGACCAGCATGGTAAAGATTTTTGACTGTTACATGCCATCTAACTAAAAAAAAAAAGCACACATTAAACAAATAGTCTCAAAGAATTAGAAGTGTGGAGATGAAAGCTTTGTAGGAAAAGCACATCAAGCTATGAAAGAGCACCTAACCTGCTCTTTTGGAAAGGAAAGGCTTCCTGGAGGAAGTGAAGTCTAAACAGAATCCTTTAGAAAAACTGGGACTCAGATGAAGGAAACATTGAGAAAGAAAGACTCTCAACAGCAGAGGAAAGAATTCCCAAATTGAGGCCGGGCACGGTGGCTCGTGCTGGTAAGCTTCAACCTATGAAGCGGCCGGGGCTTAGAGATCGCGGTTCGAGTCCCACCTGGGGCCCGTAGCGAGACCTAGTTCCAAAAAAATAGCTGGGCATGGTGGCGCACGCCTGTAATCCCAGCTACCTGGGAAGCTGAGGCTGGGGATTGCTTGAGTCTGTGGTACCCTGGGCAACAAGAGCCTGCGGTTCCACAGGCAAAAATAGCAAGACCTAGTCTCAAAAAAAAAAAAAAAAAAAAAGAATTCCCAAATTGTGTGGATTGAAAGAACATGGAACACAGGAAAAGCTGAAAGGCAGATATCACTGCTGGGTGGTGAGCAAGAGATAGTGTGGTCAACTCCAAGAGTAAGATGTAGGTGGGAGCTGATATGTGGGAGAAGGTAGGTCAGGCTGAGGACACTGAATTCTGTCCCAAGTGTGATCATTGTTTGCAGGGTTCCAAGCATGGTGATAGGAAGTTTAGAAAGATGCCAGCTGTGCTATAAGGCATATAAGCCTGTGAACATAGTATCAGCATGTGGCAGGACTTGAGGAAGTTCTTGCAGTAGTGGAGATCAAGGGTCGGTTGCCAAGTTTTCTCTGGAAAGAACCAGTAAGTTTTTTCAGCTTTGTGGGTCCTATGATTTCTGTGGCAACAACTCTACACTGCTCTTGAGCTACAAGTAGCCAAGACTATCTATGACTGAATCCATGCTCATAATTGTGTCCCAGTAAAGCTTGTGGGCTGAAAAGTTTGCATGAAGACAGAAAGTAGCTTTGACCAGGGTGCTAGGGTCTGTAGGTTCTTGAGAAAGAATTGCTAGGACCTACTTTTGAAATGTGAGAAGTAAGAGACACTAGGCTTTTGGTTCAGATGGCTAAGAGTAATAGAACTATTTATTGGGCTAACTAAGAGTAAAGAAGTTTTAGAGAAAGAATAGAAATTAATTTTGGAGCCAGAAGTGGTGGCATGTGCCTGTAATCCCAGTGCTGGGAGGCTGAGGCCAGGGATCGCTTGAGTCCATGAGTTTGAGACTACCCTGGGCAATATAGTGAGATCTGGTCTTGAAAAAGCAGCTGGGTGGGCGGCGGGCGCCTGTAATCCCAACTACCTGAGAGGCTGAGGTTGGGGATGGCTTGAGTCCACAGGTTTGCAACTACCCCGGGCACCATAGGAAGACCTAGTCTCTAAAAAAAAAGAAATTCACTTTGTCCTTAGGTAGTTGGATGCACTGGTGGGATTGCCAAGAGGAACAACACCACATCCAAGAAGAAGAGAGGCAGCTGCTGATTCAGGGAAGACCTGCTAGTCCTTAAGTTGAAGGAACTCCTATCTCATAAGTTTATTTTATCTGAGAATTAGAAGTCAAGGTCATCTTCAGATGAGAAGAGGTCAGGACAATCAGAAATTTAAACACTGTGGAGAAGGGTTGAAATACTGTGTAAATGGAAGAGTGAGTTACCAGATGTTGTTTTGTGGCAATCGAGGTGGGCAAGCAGGCATTCACCCTCCATCCAGGTATGGTTTTCTACGGTGCTTTCACTACAGGTATAGTCTCAGGAAAATGTTGGTTTTATCCTAGATTGGCATTTTCCATATAGATTTAACCAACAAACAAAATGGAAAAGTGATGGAAATCATAACCCATGGAAGAAAAGCATGGTGGATCTTCACACCTTTCTTGACTGTGGGTTATTAGTAAATAATTTTTGTGACTAAACAGACTCCCCTATAGAGAACTACAAGGAAAGGTGTGTTTTCAGTAGAATATAGAAGTCTGGAGATGAGAAGGAATGTTTAGAGAAGAGGTTGAGGAAATGGGACCACAGGTTAATGAGGCAGGGGGAATGCCAGCTGGCCGAGTGGCAGTGGTGTGGAAATTGCATTGGAGCTAGGCAGAATGTTATGAGGATGAGAGCATGGCAAGTGGCAGACAGCCAAAAAGACTTACGGGGGGGATGGACTAATGAAAATGTAAAGAAGATGCTATCATTTTTATCTCCCATGTCTCCAGGAGGCTGCCGAGCTCTCTGGCCAACCAGAATTCAGCTGAGGTGGAGAAAATGAAAAGTGTGGAAAGATGGTGGTGCCAGGCCTGCTCCCACTAATTGCCCATGTGGTGCTGGTAGTTGTACTTTGTGTGTGTGTGTGTGTGTGTGTGTGTGTGTGTGCGTGAGAGAGAGAGAGAGAGAGAGAGAGAGAAAGAGAGATCATCCACGAGGCCAGGCAGCTCAGCATTTCATCACAGCCTGTATCCAGGGGCCAGCTTGCCCAAGGTCACCCTGTGGTCATTGGCAACACCTAGACTGGTCCTCCAAACATCCACATTGTCTTGGTAATCACTCTTGCTGCTATCCTCCTGCTGAGTCAGTGTCCACACTTTTCAAGCGTCTTCCACCTTTTATGCTTAGTCCAAGAGCCAGAGCTGGGACTAGGGTGAGCAAAAGAAGCACGCAGAGTGCACCACTGAAGAGGTCTTCACTCCCAGTCGGGCACAACCCAGAGGGGGATTGCACAAGTCTGAGAGTGAAGCCTCTTGGCATTTTAGATGTGGGGCACCTCTCTTCCCTCGTGCCAGCAGCACACCCTAACATAACATGGAATCTAAGGAACCATTTCTTTTGATTTTGGAATTGCAGTTACCAGTTCCAGAAGTAAAAAAAGATTCAGTTTTGGAGTCTATATTAAGTTCAAGTTAGGGGGAAAATTTGCAAGCACAACGAAGCAACAGTTGGGAAACTGCCATATGACAATCTGCATTACTGCATTTTCGGTGAACTTTTTTCATCTCTCAAAGTCCTTTCTTGCAAATTCATGCTGGAGATACAAAATTGATAAGCCCCATGACTCTCTGACTGATGGTGCAAGTCTCAAAGGACTTTAATAAGAAAAACATCATTCTTTAAGGAACATTTGGAATTTATCACAAGGAATTAATTTATAAGTCTGATGCCTTCTTTGGAGAATATTTCCTCTAGTCTGATGTGCAGAGATATGCATGCACCTTCTATGATAGGGCAAACAACTGCCCTCAGTCTCTGAAATCAGTCTTTTTATCCGCAGATCCCTCAGACCAGACACACTGCGCCTGATTGTGAAAGCAAGGCATTATGTATTATGTAATAGATAGAATTTGCACTGCCAAGATGATGGCTATAAAGAGCGGTCTCTGACCTACAGAGTTTTTTCAGCACCTTTCCAAAGTACACTCTGACGCCCCCATGGGAGCTCTTCCTAGCAAGCCACAGAATCAGTCTGGTGAGTTGATTCCTAAGGAGACTCCTCGGGGCTCAAGAATCTGAGGTCTTGTCATGTCATGTTTGGCCCTCATTCTTTTGCTGTGTCTCTCTTTGTTTCCAGGTGGTCTGATTGTTTAAATTACAAAAGCAAATCACTTTTTGAAAGCAATTTGGGTGGTTTGCTTTGTTGATAAGTACACAGCAAAGCCAAGATGATGATTCACTTCTGCCGGATTCAAGAAAAAAAAAACAAAAAAAAAAATAAATAGAGGAAGTGAGCAGTTAAATATTTTTTAATGATATCCTATTAACCAGAAATGAGAAGTACCTTGTGATGTAAACTAAATCACAATCCTAATACTCTTAGAAGCAGTTTTTAGAGGAACCCACTCTGATGGGCAATTAGAGAAAAGGAGGTCACCACTAGCTTTTGCTAAAACTAAACAATAATAAGATGGTCTCACATATTTTCCAATAGATAACTACTGGGTTTTCACCAAGACAATAGCTGACTTTTGCAAGTCCACCTTTATCATTTCATTCTACTGTCTGTGGACTTCAAAAGAGCCAAGATGCAGAATACAATTCTTGTGTTTGGTCTACTAATTCATAC
This sequence comes from Uropsilus gracilis, assembly GCA_004024945.1. NCBI lineage: Eukaryota > Metazoa > Chordata > Mammalia > Eulipotyphla > Talpidae > Uropsilus > Uropsilus gracilis. The sequence goes on from PVHY01004976.1 coordinate 10,352, forward strand.
TCTTGCAAATCAGTAATTAATGATGATCCATCAACTGCCATTTCAACCATCCTTTGTGATTCTTGCTATCCACTGAGATAAAATGGAAATCATCTTCTTCATGTACATTTTATGACAAACTGAAATCACCATTCCAGAGCCGGTACCCTCACCTACTCTCATTGGAAGAGACCCTTAAATTTGTTCAAGATGTTTTCGCATCTATAATCATGCTGGGGACTGAAGATCCTAATGAGACCTTTAGAGGCATGTATTACTCTTGTGTCAGAGAAGCTTACCTGAGGTCACCTCACACTTTACTGTGTTCCTGTACTTGCCCACAGAACACAGTACTGACTCTCTTTTGCCTTTTTAGGCTGGTGTCATTACCTGATTTTTATTTCCACATCCATTTTAGTTGTTCCAGTAAAGACAGGTGCTACAAAACAATGAGAAAAGAAGATGTGAAATTAGAATAATAACGAAAACAAAAGAGAGACTAGCAATATGTTTATTTTTATAATTGCTTTTCTGGAGATTATTAAATGAAGATATGTGGAAGTAGAAGTATCTGATGAAGGAGTAAAAATAGCCTATGATTGACTTAGAATGATGCTTTTTCCTAAATAAATAGAGCAGAACAGAACAAGGAAACTAATCAGCAGGGGAGCTAGGAGGTAGAAATGAGAATGCCAGTGCACAAGATGAGGACTTAAGAAATATCTAAATAGTCTGCAAATTTAGGTACACTGTGATTTGACTGATTGACAACAAGGAAATGGGAAGACTCAGGCTTCCCACCTTCTAGGAGGAAATACCTTTAGCCACTGTGCCACTGTGATACAAGTCCAGCCCCCAGAAGCCTCCTGGCCCTTGTGTAAATTCAGAACAAAGACATTAGCCAAAGATAAAACAGAACCTATGTGTAAGTGGAACTAAAATAGCTTCTCTTTAGATTTGCTGATTGCAAAGTACTGGTTATATTAATCAAAGCCAAACCTCTTTCTTTTAAGAGATTTACTTTGCGGATCCTCTAAGTAAGCTTGGGAGGTAATTCAGCTCTGGACAAAATTAACTCTGAAAGTAATATGCAATATCTGATCTTTACTTAATAGTATATAATTAATTTTATTCCTCCCAAAAATTGTATTTAAAATTTTTTTTAAATTAAAAAAAATCAATTCTCATATAATGTAAATAGAAGGTTGTGTCAAAGGTGTGCAATAATGGATCTAGTTGCCTAAATAAATGGAAGAGATGGTATATTTTCTATAAGAGAGTTGAGGAGAAAATTATAAATATTACATATACTGTAACATACAGTACTAAAAACAACTAAATATATTTGCAGAAGTTCCAATGTTATGCTTGTAGATACAGTGAAACTCATCATTTTTAATAGTCATAAGGTAAAAACTACATAAACCTTTCCCTTGAAAAATATTTTAAGACAGAATACATCAAATTTGCTCTGTTTTGTGTACTGGCTAGTAAAAGTTTTGGTCTGAGACAGACCAAATTAATATTGCAAATTCTTATTTATTCATTCATTTGTTTGTTTATATATATGTTTCACATCTTTGTATTCTCCTGGGGTTCACCCTCCACCTCCCCTCCCTGACCACTCCCTCACATCTCCTCCTCCCTCACCTCCCAGTTGTGTTCTTTAATTTGGTTGTTAGCTTAATTGGACTTTTCCTACTGGTCTTTTGCTTGTTTTTCCTATTACCCATATATTAGTGAAATCATTTGGTTTCTGTCTTTCTCTTTCTGACTTATTTCTGCTAGTATGATTTCTTCTAGGTACATCCGTGTTACTCTAAATTAATCAAATTTGTCATTTTTAATTGATGAGTAATATTCCATTGTTTATATATACACATCCATTCATCTGTCTTGGAACATTTGGGTTGTTTCCCTGTTCTTGCAATTATAAATAGTGCGACAATAAACATCCGAGTACAGGTGTCCTTTTGTATAAGTATTGAGGTCTCCTTTGGGTAGATTCCCAGAAAAGTGGTTGCTGGATCATATGGTAGTTCCATTTTCATTAGTTTGAGGGTCCTCAAACTTTCCATGGTGGCTGGACCAGTTTACATTCCCACCAGCAGTGTAAGAGTGTTCCTTTCTCTCCACATCCACGCCAGCACTTGTTGTTGCCCATTAATATTGCAAACTCTTCATCAAGGTTTAAAATAAAATCTGTCACTATTATGAGCAAATGCTAGAACTGACCTCTCTCAGACTTTCTTCCAATTTTAAGTCCCTCAACTCTGGCATTTCTGTAAGTGTGCTCCATGGAGCACCTGTTACAGAGCTTCTTCACACAAAAGGGAGAATCTTTACCCTGCACCTACTCAGGGTAGAGCTGAGCGATGAAGGGAAGCTAGAGAAGAATTGGAGGAGACTTCGAGAAGGCACATGGACTGGAGAGACGTAGCAAGAAATAGCATTTGCGTCTCAGCTTTGGATTTGTTCCAAGGAGTTGGAAGATAACATGGAAGGAGACACATGGGATCAAGACATGTAGAGACACTTGGAAAAGACATGTTGTAAGAGACCTGTGGGGAATGCTGACAACAGCAGCTGTTACCTTGATTTGTACTTTGCCTTTGCTCCTTTTCCCCCACATTTGCTTGGATTTTTCTGTGCCCCCTTTCTGTAGGTTTCCCACCAGAAGGTGCCTCAGATTTGGGGTAACTTTTGGGCCCACTCAGTCCTGCTTTGGTCCAAACCTGTTTGGTCTCTATTCACACTGTTCCTATTAAAGTCCTTTCACACTATGAGTATATTTTGTCTTTATGCATTGGATGGCAGAATCTCTTCAGAATATGTGGGTTTAGGGGTTACAGGGTGCTCCTCAGTCTGCACACTTACACACCCATGGCACATTACTTGGTAGTGGCTAAAGAGACATAGTCCCTTATAGACTCGGTATGGTGATTTCTAGAGTATTTATTGCCGGGTACCTGAATTTTCCAGTTTCCTCTGGAACCTTGCACATTCAGCATGGCATCCACTGAATTAATGTTATACTGTCCTTGCTCCTTACTTGTTATTTTAAAGCCCTTCCTCAGCAGGGGTGAGGAGGGTAAGTGGGGGGAGGGGGTGTGTTTCATTCCAGTGTGAGTTCATGAATGAAAGATTTAGCGGCCAGGAATTTGCAGAAGAAAGAAAAGAGGGTAATTAACCAGGAAAACAGGAAGCTAGAATCTGTTTTGGAGATAAAATGAACCCCCACAGTGGCTGGGAGGAGAGAAGGAATGGTGCCAGTTGTTGACTAACGTTCCTTCTCCACCTCCCAAGAAACAAACTTGGAACAGCAGTTGAGGAGAAAAGATGGGAAGCAGTCTTTTCAGGATTTTATTTGAGTTGATGAGGAAACTTCCAGTTTAGTTTTAGCTTCCTGAAAGGGCTAGATTCTTCCTCAAAGAGAAGAAAATCCAGAGGTAAACCAGATGCCTCTGCCACCTATGAGAATCTGCTGGGATTCAGCCAGAGTATGTGACATTCTTTAAGCTAGTCCTGATACAATTGGTCCTCCAATAATGTTACATTCAACATTGTTTTGTTATAAGGTTGATGAGACAAAGAATAATTCGTTCTCATTGGGGACCACTGTCTGCTTGGAACTGGCACAGTCTCTCCCTGCTTGTGTGGGTTCTCTCTGAGTACTCCATACATGGAATACTCCATACTCATTTCCTCCCACATCCCAAGTACATATGAAGTTCATTGTCATGTCTACATTGCCCAAGTAGGGGTGTGTGTGTGTGTGTGTGTGTGTGTATGAGTGATGTGTCCAGTGATGTACAGGGTCAGGTCCCACCTGTACCCTGAGCTGCCAGGATAGGGCCTGTCTACCAGCAACCCTGAACTGGAAAGAGTGGGTTGGAAAATGAATACAAATTATCACTTAATTATAGAATTGTCTTGGGTCTTTATATAGAAGGTTAACAATGTTTTTGTGACCAGATATGACATGATAACTTATCTCTTGCTTATATCAATTAGCTTAGAGTAAAAGTGGCTTATGGAATGTCATTTTAATAAGAACTTATTGTATATGGAAGCCTAGGATTTTATATATGTATATATTTTTCTTTCTTTTCTTTTCTTTGTTTCATTATTTTATTCTTCTGTCCCCAAATATTAAGCCCTAGATTTTCTGTATCCAATCTCTTCCTCTATATCATGTATATTAGGAGCAATAAATTTAAATGGCAACTTGAATAGAGGTACTTATCTGTGACTAAATATTTAACAAGAGGGCAGAAAGAATTTACATTTTGCTCTCAAACACTGGAAAAGAAATGCCCTCTGCTGTGATCTATCCAAATTGGCAAGACAGCAAGGGCAAAACAAAATTTCCATGCATTTGATTGACCCCCTTGAGAGGTGAGCTATTATTAGCAAGTAAGACCTTGCCAAAAACTATCTGTGAAATATCAGATGAATAGTGATTGAAAATGGAAGTATTTGAAGCTGTCAGAAGAATATAACCAAAGCAGACAGATGATAAGATACTACATGCAACAAATAGAACACACACGTAACTATATATTTAACACTTCATTATCATTCAGTAAATATTTACTGTGTGGATATTGGGCTGAACCCTATGCCTTTGGTAAAGGCATCCAGACTCTCTAATGTCCAGGAACTCACACTGAAAAGGTGTGAGAAGGAACGGTGTTATGTCTACCTATTGCAACAATCTGACAGGCAATTCACAGAACGTTATCACTGGGATGGTTGGCAGAGGAAAGGAAATCTTTTGGTTTCCTATTGGTGTTGGTGTTCAGAGAGTTGACCTTGAATTGTTTGGGGTTTCAGCAGACACAGGAGGGCAAGAAGAAACAGGAAGTCCAGGTTAGAGCACAGGGCTGATATGAAGGGGTTGAGGATGGATTGTAAAACAGATAACAGTGCTATGGTATTCATATATTTAAGAAGCTTTCAGTGGGTTTTGAAGGAGGTAGGCTTGTGCTAGATGGTGGCTACCAAGGTTGAGGAGACACGCCCTGTCTTTTTGTGGTTCATAGGATTAACAGAGAATGGAGGAAGATAGACCTGGAACTGGGAGGCCTTCAGATACTACCAGACCTGGACTGCAGACTTTTGGTGCAGCGATATCTTTCTAGGTAATATTGTCATTTCATAGAGCACCTCTAACTGCCGTGCTGAGTAGCTATCTAACTGTGATCCTTACAAACACCTGTGTGGTAGGTATTTTCTCTATTTACAGATAGGAAGAGAAGCTCCGGGTACCTGAGGCTGCATAGTCTGTAATGCAGGAAGCTTGGGTCTGCGCAGACATGGATCTTAGTGGCCTGGTAATTATCAAGGCTGAAGAACAGCTGGATTCAAATACTATCCCAGGGCAACCCCTACTGAAAATACCATTTCAAAATGTCTTGGGACCATCCTGGTTTCTGATGCTGAAGAACGGTTATGCAGTCAGTGATTCACATCTGTCTGTTCTTCCAAGAGACCAGAGTCTACTGCCTTGCTGGGCAAAGCAGCAGCTGATTCCTGCCTCATCAATCCCCATCCCCCCAAAGCAAAGATTTCCAATTACTACTCTGCAGAAAATGTCAAAAGCATTATTCAACTATTCATTATCCAGGTTTTGTAATTTTTCATATGTTTTTACTCTTATCTGCTGGCACTTGAAAAAGACCAGCTTTTTCCTCTTAGAGAGTTTAATTTGCAGAGCTGTGCAGTCTCCCTATTATGTTCTTATCATCCTCTCCCTGTGGTAGGCAGAATGACAAGGATGACAAAAAAAGAACCAAAAATATTTGAAGGCCATCCTGAAAATCCACGGGAATGAAGCATCCGAAAAGCCGAGGCTTCTGTTCCTCGAGTGACCTGGAACAACTCCAGTGGTGACTGGCACCCGCTCTGGCATTCGTGCAGCAGAGGCTCTGGCTGGTGTTCACCTGGACCTAAACCACCACCCCAGGGCCTTGGGATTTTGCATTCTGATGTTTCTCTCAGGGCCTAAGTGGGAATAAGCAGTTCTGAGGTGCCAAGAGGTTCCCTGAAATGCTCATATAGGAGTGTCCCAAGGATCAGAGGTCAGGAGTGGCTTCGGGTGTCTTCCTCATCTTCTTTGGCTGTCTGCCCCATCTTTAATAAGACAACTGACATTTTTCTAAGTGCAATGCAAAGGCAACTTCAACTCCCCTAGCTCGCTCTCTTCCACCTAGATGGCGCCCCTCGCCTCGCCATATGGAAAGTCGGAGCTGCCATCTCCCTGCATCCCTTTCTCCAGGGTCCCCGCGTTTCTGAAGCCCGCGCACCAGGACTCCTGACTCACCCCAGGGACGCCCAGCCGGCGGTGTGCGGCGCTCTGGGGGAATCCCCGCCCACCTTGTCATTCCTGCAGGGGAATCCCCGCCCCCCATGCCTGTCACTCCTGGAAGGGAGTTCCCGCCCCTCGAATCTACCGGAGGGAGGGAATCCCCGCCCATCCTGGAGGCTCGGTGGATCCCCAGCGCCGCGCAGCTGGGAGAGCCGTGCCAGGAGCTGACTCCCAGCGCCGGTGCGTGCCGGCCCCGGGAGGAGGACGCGGTGGGGTGGCGGCTGCAGGGACCCGCCGAGCGCTAGGCCGGGCCGCGGGCGCCTGGGACTGCGCCTCTCGCGGCTGCGGGCGAACCGCGGCGCTGCGGCTCTGGGCAGGCGCGGCGGCGGCACCGGCGGTGGCAGCGGCGGCGGCACAGAGCGGGGACCCACCCGGCGGCGCCTGGGTCCCGACGCGCGAGGAGCTGCGGGAGCCTCGGGAGCCACGCACAGGTGAACCGACCGTTCCACTGCTACCGGTACGTGGGGCTCCTGGAAACCTGGGGGGGGTACCCCCGAGACCGCGTGCGCCCAGGAAAGTTTAGTGACAAACCGGGTGCAGGAATCCCGGGCCAGGCGGTGAGTGAGGGCGCGGAACCCGGGTCCCAGGTTGGGCGGCGCAAACTCCCCTCGCATCCGGCGGGGGCGGGGGCGTTGGGGACGACGCGGCCGCGGGAGAGCGCGGGCTTAGCTCGCGGGAGCCAACCGTAGACCCCCAGCCGGGCACCTTCAAGACAGGGCCGGGCGTCCTGTACCTCCGGGCGCGCGCCCTGGCTCCCCATCCCCGGGCCGTCACCTGGCCTCTTCCTCCGGGGCGGTGGTCCTCAGGTGCTCTGGCTTCAGGTAATGCTTAGGGGTCCGTTCTCCCGCGCTTCGCGCAGGCTTGAGCTCTCCCTGCCCTGGGGACGGCCGCCCTGAGCCTGGGAGCAGAGCGGCGTGCGCAAAGAGCGAGGGTACCTTTGGGGTGGCCTTGGCCGGGGAGGTGGAGGAACGTAGGGGAGGGGAAACCCCTTTCTCTCCCTCTCTCTCTCTGAAGTCGAGTTTGCCAGAAGCCTGTCTCAGCACCTCTGCTCCGTGCAGAGACCCTGATAAGGGACACGGGGGTGTGAAGAGGACAAGGTCTGGCGCTGGCTGCTGGAATGGGCGGCAGGAGGGCATTGCAGAGCCCCTGACCTGCTGCGGGGCCTGGGAGCGGAGGAGTGTTGGGGAAACAGCTGCATCTGTTTCTAGCAGCTGGCGAAGCCTCTGGCTGCCCACGTAGGTACGGTGTCTTGGGTGACTGCTTCCCTTGACAAACGGTGGTGAAGCTGCTGGTGGTCGTCACTGAATGTGGTGGCTACAGAAAGTGACACCCTGGCTGGGCTTTTGCTGAGTCCCTTGTGCCGTCAGTGCTGCTGGTCTCTCCCCAGAGGGGTCTCCTGCACTCGGCCTGCTCTGAACTTGGGCTCTCCGAGGCTGGTATTTCTACCGAACCAGCTTAGCTGGTGTGTGACTTGTGAGTGAGGGTCCGGTTGGCAGGTGCGGTAGGGGAAGACAGCCCGAGAGCCAGAATAAAATGGCTCAGAACACACCCTGACTGTAGGTGGTTGTTCCAGCTTCATCAGTTCCTTTGCTCATAAGAATGAGAAAAGATTGCTGCTCCACTAATAACCACATAGTGGTATGAAGGTGTCTCTGTAGGTGGGGGATGAAGGGAAAGGTAAGAGCAGGGCAAGGCAGGTGCTAGGAGAGGAAGAATCAGGACCTTGCAAAATATTTACATGCACCTCCCTTGGCATAGTTAATATGCGCCTGGAAAGAATATTAAATTAACTTTAAATCTCTATCATTTAAATTGATTTTGCATGCACACAAGGCAGTTCACTATTTAAGGAAACTTGTGAGAATTTCTCTATTCATTTCAATCATTTTATTTTTGGAGTATCTGTGGTTTTCTGTGCATAGGGGCTTAGAGGTTTCTGAGACTTGCAGAGATGAGAAGGGTTCCCTCCTTGCTGTGTGCAGTTTCAGTCTATCAGGGGAAGTGAGATATGTTTACTGAGAGCTCTGATGCAGACCGGTGCCCGTGGCATGAAATAACTCCCTATATTTATTGGATGAAGGAATGAAGGGGAGATTGAATGAATCAAGTACCTGACGAGTGGGCCAAATAAAACATTTGGGGGAACGTGGAGGGGAAAGAACTCACTTTTGCCTGAGGAGACCTGAAGCTTTGTGGAGAGAACACCGGTAGGAAAGTGTGCGCTGAAGTGTTGATTCTGAGTGAGGACCTGACTCCAGGGATAGGGTGCAGAAAGAGGCTGGGCCAAGGGCTTGGAGGAACTTAGTTTTGTAGCTAGAAGGGGAAGATTTGGGAGTTTTCAGCAAGTGACTCTTATGATCAGCTGTGTGCTGTGGGTGATTAATCCCATCTTTGCAGGGAGAATTGAAATTGAGGTGAGATAAGAGGTGAGGAACCTGTGAAGATATTGCAGTAAGATGGGGGTGGAGAGATAATAGAGGCCTGAGCTGGGGGAGCTGCCAGATAGGAAGAAAGGAGAGATTCATCAGGCATGAACTGAAAGTGGGGGCACAACTTGGATTTGGAGTGAAAAGGAAGCAAAGGTCACTGCAGGTTAGGAACATGAAGACAGTTGACTGAAATGGGGAGTCTGGAGTCTTAATACTCAACAAACCAGAGACCTGGAGAAAATCTTCCAGACTTCTCACTCCCCCCACATGTAATCAGTCACCAAGTCTGTTGATGTAAAACCTATCCATGATTCTCTGGACCTGTGGGATAAATTCCTTATTCTACTGTACACACAACACACACACACACACACACACACACACACATACCTTGCCATGGACTTTTCAATGCTATTTTCTTTAGTGGTAGTGCAAGGGAAGAGATCTTGCATATCCTCCTGAACCACTTCTTGTTCAAAATCCAACTAAAAAGCTTCTTCTCTAAATTCTTTTGCCCTCTCTCCCTCTGGACCAGTACTCTGTGGAGTTCAGTGGGCTGCCTTGGCCTATTTGTTTAAGACCTTATCTTATTCTTGTCTAGGTAAGGCCTGGGCTTGTCAGGTGAGGCACGACCAGAAGCAGAGCCAAAACTCCCAGCCCCCACCTTGGCTCTTGTCTGAACTCCAACTGGGAAGTTCTAGGCTCCATGGGCTGGACAGATGATGCAGAGCCATGTCTGTTCCTTTAGCCTAGACATGAGAACCTCAGGGTAGACAATGATGCTATATATATATATATATATATATATATATATATATATATATATATATATATATATATATATATTATATATATATATATGTGTGTGTGTGTGTGTATATGTGTATATATAAAATAAAAATTAATTAATTAAAAAATCAGGACCAAAGACTGAATCTCTTTTACAAGTCAGACTTGATGACTTTTACCCTCTTTCTTCTGTCCCCCCAAACTTGTCCCATAGTACCTGGTAGGATGCTAACCAAACAGGTAAACTGTGGAGGGAGGTAGACAGAGAGGGGTGGCAGGATTCTTTGGGAAAGACCAGCATCCCAGAGAATGATAGGAAAAGATCTCTTAACAGAGACAGAGCCTGGTGGTGGGAAAGCAAGATCATGGAAGCTGTGTTGCCTGGGGTGCAGGAGAATGTGATTGCAAGGCTGTGGGTCAAGGTGCTAGGTGCCAACCCCAGAGGTATGCCAGTTAAAAGTGACCAGAGCATATTTTGAGGAGGGGACAGAGTTGTGGAAAGCTTTATTTAGCAGAATCCCTAACTGTCTCTTCCCAGGTTGTTTGGAAAACAAGAGTAGTGGGAAGGAATGGAGAAAAACAAGGTATGGTGGCTTGGGAGGACTGAGGCAGAGACCATCAAGAAGGGAGAGGAAGATTCTGGAGGGAAGCTGAACATAGACCAGTTGCTAGGGAAAGACTTAAACACAGGAGAGGAAACTGTATGAGCATTGCCCATAGCTGGAAGGCCCTTTCAGAGCCTGGGGCTGGGGGGTTGAGTACAGATTGAAGTGCCATCCAGGCCACTAGAGGTGAATCTGCACCTGGCACCACTGGAGGCCGCCAAGAGTGGAATGCTCACTGTGCAGAGAGAACTTCTTGTTGGTTCTGTCATTCAAATGCTGCAGCCTCAGTTTCCTGGTGCACAAAAGTGACACAATGGACTGTTCTTCATGAATTGTTCTTAGGAGGAATAAGAAGAGGTACTGAAATGCGTTGCTAAGCCCCAGTAACAGCATCTACACATAGTGGTCATTCTGGTACTGTGTTAAAAATTATCAGAGTGTAAATGGCAGAAGTCTACATTCTAGGAGTCTAGGAGACTTCAACAAAAATTACTTCCAGTATCGGGTGAAAAGTTTTGGACTTGGGCTCCCTCCTCCCCTTCCACTTTAATGACTCTGCCTTCTTATCTGTGGCTGTGTTTCAGTGGATACTGGAGTATCTTGCATCCCTCTCCTAGCAAAGGTTGACAGTGGTGAAAGCAGGGAGCATCGAGATGGTCTCCACTCTCCTCTGTGGTTTGGGAGGGAAAGGCATGCATACATGCGAGCCTGCTAGTGCCTGCACTGGGGGAGGGAGGCCCCCAAGCAGAGAACTTGCCTCTTGTCTGTATGTCTAGAACTAGAAGTCCAGTCAGGAGAACTACTGTCTCAATGATAAGCAAGTAGACACAGGTGGGTGAGGAAGAATCAACTATCTGCTTACCCCTTGGTGTTATTAATGAATCCATGATTATACTTAGACAGATTAGATAAATATTCTCACTTATTAGTGAAGAAGAGAGGAAAAGGAGCACTTAATTTTATTTACTAGATACTTAATGAATTTTTGCCAAATTAAGTGATATTTGAGGGAGGTGTGCAGAATTTTTTTGTTTATTTATTTATTTATTTTTTAAGAAATGGAAGTAATGTTTTCTCAAATTGTTCTGGATTTTTTTCTACCCGAATGGTCTATGTCCAGATTACGTTGTCTTTTGGACTTGGGCGTAGATTGCCTAGAACATGATAGTTCCTTGGTCCTCTGATGGCATTTAAAACTTTAAAACTCTTGATCTCATAATGTTAATATACTAGAGATGAAAAAAGATGAAATTTGGAAGGAATTCATTTCCCTTGAGGTCTGCAGTTCTGGGCAGAGGCAGCGTTTAAAGCCAGGTAGACTGTCTGATTCCGACTTGATTTGCCAGTGATCTGAGGAGCTCTGCGTTCTTTTTACAAATGTGTTCAAGAAAACACTGTGAGCATTTACGGTATGAAAATTCAATAGTTGAAGAGGCCCTTTGTGGTCTGACAAGGCGGCTGAGCTGAACGATGGCTTGTTAAGGCACTAAGTGTGCAGAGAAGATGCATTTGTTTTTAAGTCTCGCCAGCTCCGGGAAGAGCCTACCCCTGGTCATGGCCTTTCTGCCATGCCAACAGCATCTTCTCCACCCCGTTGTCTCAGTCCCCATGCTCAGAGCCCCCCATCTTCTTGATGCACATTTTACCTATATGAATGTATCGAGGGAATAGCAACTGGGCTATTTACTTGCAGAAAATCAGAAACTTAAGAATTAACTCCCTTTTGGAGCCAATTAGTGGAACCAGATAGCACTGAACATCTGGCAGATTAAGTTATTCTTGGATTCTTTGTTGTTCACTTTCAAATTATTTTGGGAACTTATCAAACAAACTAGCACCCAGTAAAGAGATTTTGGAGAAGGCAGTGGGGAACCCACTTTAGAAGGAAGACTAAGTTCACACACTGTTGTTGTGAACTTTAGATGAAATAATAGTGAAGAGATGGAATAATCTGAAGAAAGCTGGACAATCATGTGAGGATATAAAATCCACAAACTGAATGATTTGCAAGTCTGCAGAGGAGCAGGGTGCCATCCCCTGCTTTCATGTTCAAGTAAATCTCGCTCATTCCAGACTGTGTCTTCACAGTCTCCAGAGAGGGGTTCATGTAACCTGTAGTAGAGCGTACCTCTTGTTGGCTCTGTTGAGGGTTTTTAGAAGGAGTGGAAATGGACTTGAACCTAGTCACTCATGATTCCCTTTTCATCAACACCCGACACATCTAGGACTCGGCTTTGTGCACACTCTTCTTTAACTCTGCTACCTCAGCTGAATGATCCAAGTTAGCACACACACACACACACACACACACACACACACACACACACCCATACACCCACACACAGAGTCTGTTGTCCTAGCCTCAGAATAGAGACAACCTGTTTGGCTCAACATAAAGTCTCCCTGATACAATGCAGACAATAGCATTCCCACCTTGAGCAGGGACATGGAAATCCAAAGTCACCTTCCTAGCTGAGACCTGCCTAAAGAAGGAATAGAGGTTTTGGAAGAAAAGAAAGTAGAAGGGGGGAAGATTGGATTATGGTGTACTCAAATAGAGGGTACTGTACAGCTTTTCAGGAGAGACCTTGGGGTGTCCAGAGGACAGTGGGTGCCTGGGGGTTTGCTCTCCTGCAGTCTGATGTGACTGTAGTCACTGTTAAGAAGATTTGGGCTGCCCAGGGAAAGTCAGAATAAGCACAGGACCTTTAATCCCTTGCCCAAGGCCAGCACTTTGCAGGTACCTGTCTGATGAGAACCTGCTTGTCTTGTTCTCTGTCCTGGGATGCTGCTGCAGTTCTCTACCTACAGAAATCTGTTTCTGGAAAGCAGAGGAAAGTGTGTTTTCAGATAACCGTGATCTTGGGCTGGTGTCTACCAGCTGGGACTCCCTGAAATCCTCTCCATGAAAAATGGTGACACTACTTTTATTTCCATGCAAGGGTCCAAATATAATCACAGCTTTCTTCCAGTGCTTGAATGTTTCTTTTTCTACACCTAAGATGATGAGCATGCAGCCAAGTTTAATAAAGAAAGATGTCAGTAAAGTCCACATTATGATGTATTGGCCAGTAGACACTTAGCAGATATCTGATTTCACCTGTGTTTCAGTTGGATTTCCTCTCCCCCTGCTCTTTGGCACAGTGTATTTTATGGTGATTTGGGTAAAACTAGATTGTCCTATATGGGTCTCTTGGTAAAGAAAATTAACTTCCAAGGCTAAAGTAGCCATGCAAATATTGTTGCAGAATCACTCAGCATACAAACTTGGCGTAGCTTTCCACTGTAGTTTCCACTAGCCACTCACCACTCCTACCCTGCTCTGGCCAGTGTTATTCCCCATATCATTAGGCTAAAAGAAAAGACAGCTGTCCCCAGAAAAGTGTGCAAATGTCTTCATCAGCATGGATTCTCATGAGGGAGCAGGTGTGAGGATAGGAAGGTGCTGTGAAGGATTGTATTAACCTCTCTCTGGACCTCCTACTCAGTTTCAGAAACCTGAGCAGATGTAAGGCTTATCGATTTATTTACTGATGACTTCTGGGGAGTAACTAGGCAGTTTTGAACTTGTGAGAGACACACATGGTACCTGAGCACCCTTCCCACTTCTGGCTCCTCATCTGCTCAACTTCCTGGCACCATTTTTTTTTTTTTTTTGAGACTAGGTCTTGCTATTTTTGCCCGTGAAACCTCAGGCTCTCGTTGCCCAGGGTACCACAGACTCAAGCAATCCCCAGCCTCAGCTTCCCAGGTAGCTGGGATTACAGACACGCACCACCATGCCCAGCTATTTTTTTTGGAACTAGGTCTCGCTACGGGCCCCAGGCGGGACTCGAACCGTGATCCCTAGCCCCGGCCGCTTCATAGGCTGAAGCTTACAAGCACGAGCCACCGTGCCCGGCCTCCTGGCACCATCTTTATCTTGAGGGTCTTGGAAGATGATCTGCCTTTCTCCCCCCACTCTTTAAGACCTGGTACATGCGTAAAAATTAGGATATCTTGGATGTTCCTGTTTGGCAGGCAGTGTTCTAGATAGTTTGCACAGGTGAATACATTTATTCTCATAACCATCCAATGGGGATCATATTGTTATTGCCCCATGTTTATTTCTTGAGGCTGCCAAAACAAATTATCATAAACATGTTGGCTTAAGACAACAGAAATTTATTCTCTCATTATTTTGAAGGTCAGAAGTCTGAATTCAGATGGGGTCATGCTCCCTCTTCAGACTCTTGGGGAGAATTTTTTCTTGGCCTCTTTCAGCTTCTGTAGCCATCAACATTCCATATGGTTGTTGCACGCTAATCTGTCTCTATCTTCATGTTGCTGCTTCCTTCATGGGTTCATGTCTTCTCTTATATTGGAACACATCCTATTTTGTGTCTCTCTTTTAGGGACACTTGTCATTTAATTTAGGGCCCCTTGGACTATTCAGGATGATCTTATCTCAGGGATAATTTAATTATATCTGCAATGACCCCTTTGCCCAGCAAGGTCACATTCATAGATACTGGGACATGATCATGTCCTTTTTTGGCAGCCTACTGCTCAACCTACTCTATTCCCCTTTGCACATGGAAGAATGGTGGAGCAAGATGGTAAAGGACATACTCTAAGGTCACAGAAATTGGTAGACTTGGGGTTTGAATAGAGTTCTCTGGCATTTTGACCACTGCTACCTCTCAATTAATGGGTTTGGTGATTATTTGTGCTATTGCTGTATGGCAGGATGATGGGTAGATAGATGGACAAAAATACACTGATAGCAATCATTGAGCAATAATAATCTCCATCCCAGTGTACTGAAAATAATAGCAGCAACTAATATTCATGACTTTTGATGTTGCCCTGGAGTTGACCTTGTGTCTTCTCTAACTATTCTCCTAGGGAGATTTGCTTCACTTACCACTGTGTGGTCCCTCCCAAGATTACAATTGTACCCTTGACCTCTCCACTGAGGTTTATGCCTCATTAGCAACTTGACATATCTTGGTTGTCTAGTAGGCATCTCATACCTCGCATAAATTCTCTTGGGATTCTTGATAAGTCTCCCTCAAACTAGTTTTCTGTTTCCATTACACTTGTCTCAATAAATGGTACCATTACCCACCCAAGAGATCTACCCAAAGCCTTCATTCTTCATTCTCATTCTTTATTCTTCATTCTATCACTCTTTATTCTTCTCTTCCTTACTCACAGCAATTAAAACCGTAAATCCAGTTGGGTCTTCCTCAAATACTTAATAGTTCCCTTGCAGTCACCCCAATTGAAATCACCATCATCTTGTCCTGGTTCCCCTACTATAATAGTCTTCTAACTGGATCTCCTGAGAGCACTCATGACCCCTAGTCTTTTCTCTCAGAGCAGTCAGAGAGGTCTTTTTGAAACACAAAACAAGGCATGTCACTCCCTAGCTAGAAATAAGATTTTTCTCTGGGCACAATGGCACGTGCCTTTAAGCACAGCCTATGGAGCACAGCTAGGACTGGGAATCTCTTGGGTCTGTGGGTTCAACACCCACCTGGGGCAGCACAGTGAGACCTAGTCCCCAAAAATAGCTGGGCGTGGTGTCACGCACCTGTAATCCCAGCTACCTGGGAAGCTGAGGCTGGGGATTGCTTGAGTCTGTGGTACCCCAGGCAAAACTAGCTCCCCAGGCAAAATTAGTGAGGCCTAGTATCAAAAAAAGAAAAGAAAAGAAAAGAAAAGAAGATTTCTCATTTCCATTTAAAAACAACTCAGATCCCTTGCCCAATCTACTTCTCCAGTGGCTTCCACTGTTATCACTCATTGTCCTCACTCCCTTTGCCCAGACACACTGTCATTTCCATTTTGGAACACACCAAGCTTTATCCCATGCTTGGACCTTACCTTACTCAGGAAGCTTCTTCTCATAAAAATTCCTGTCCACAATCATAATCTAAAATGGCCCTTCTGAGCACTCTGTCATATTACGCCTGTTCTGTTTGAAATAAATATTTTGATTGGCTTATTGATTGTCTCACCTATTAGAATGTAAACTCCCTCAAAGAAGGAAACTTAATTTGTCCACTGTATCTCTAGTGCCAGTACAGCACTTAGTACATGGTAGGCATGCAATGAGGAGCAAATTGAGCACTTACTACATTCTAACACTGATCCCAGTTATCATTTTTCAAATGAAAAATAGGCTCAAAAAGTTTATCTAAGATTGCATATTCATTAAGAGTTGGAGCAAGAATTTGTACCCAGAACTCTGACACTTGTTCCTGTGTTCATAACTGTTATTTCACACTGAATCTCTGCAAGTCCTTGCCAAGGATCCCTTAGGTCCCTACAGGGCTCTGAGTTTTCTTATTAATTTTCCTGCTCATAAACCCAGGACACAGACACGTAAAACACAGGGAAGAAGTATAATTACTGAGATTCTAAATGTACTATTCCTCTGAAAAGTTGTCCCTGGTGCTTAAGCTTGAAAAGATAAGTTCATCCTTGCCCTGCCCCCTCATTTGGGTATTTTGTTTCAAGTCTTTTTCTGATTTGGAAATGATGGTTTAAACCCTCTTCCTTGAATCTTTAAAAGAAGGGAAGAATCAACCATTCTGTGTCCTCATATGCAATGGTGAAATTTGTTTAAATTCATAAGAAGTCCTAAGGTCTTTCTCCTCTGGGCTTTCCAGTATTTTTCTGTACTCCAGTCTTTTCTGCCTCCACATTCCTCCCCAGTGGATAGAATGCTAGGGTGGGAACATGGACCCCATTTTTAGATTTGTTGGTACCAAGACCTTCTCTCTTGGGTCTTGCTAAAAACAAAACCAAAAAAAAAAAACTTACCATTTTTATTGTCATCAATTGGGGCCATTCATGGAAGGGACCAAAGGACAGGTTCTTGTCAGATTTTGGGCTGAAAGGAACTTCTAAAAGACTGTGGGGAGTGAGAAAGTGGCTGTTTCCTCCCCTGTGGTAAGACCTCCTTTAAAAATAAGTTCCATCTTGAGAATTACATCAGCATCCTGATAAGTAAACAGAGGACAAAAAGCTACTATTTTGGGCAAATAATAATTGTGAGAATGGCCAAGACCCACAAATACAGGTTGGGCTTTTATTTGTAGAAAGGCAATAGTGACTAGCTGCTTAACTTGTCTGGCAAATATAGCTCCTCTCCTGAAGGAAGAGGGGGGGGAGTTCCATGGTCATTTGATACGTCATGTGTGCTTTGCGTCTGCTGTCATGAATCGAGTTTGCTATGGTAACCAGAACTTTGCCCAGAGGGTTGTTCATGTAGAGTGTCACTCATTGGCAGTCTCCTTTATTTTTAGCATAAACCAAAGAGGAGTTGCTCATTGTTCCCAAATGCAGGCAGGTGGGTAGTGACAATGGAGGCCAGGTGGAATAGTGACAATGGAGGCCAGGTGGAATTGCCACCCACCACAGTTCTCATTTGCTGGGTTAGGAAGTGTTCCTGGCATTCCATTGGTTAAAAATCCATGCTGAAACCTGTATACATGGATGGTGGAACTTCATTTCTATAACTCTTTCTCAACCACCATTTCCATTTTCCTTTGGCACAGCTTGGCTTGGCTGACAGTGGTGGTCGTGCAGAAGAGATAGGAAGCTTTCCATAAAACTACTGAAAATTTTGAAAACTCAATCAATGTTTGAATATGGTATGTGATGCTCGGTTCTCTCCTAGAGTATAGAGACTTTGTCCTCACTGATTGCAAACACCAACTTTTTTTCATACAACTAATATTTTTTTTCCAGTGTATTAGTTTTCTTTTGCTGCTGTAACAAGTCACCACACACTCGGTGACTCTAAATAGCTCAAAAAAATTTTTAAGTGTGTATTTTTTTTAAAATTCATTTTATTGATTTGTCACAATTGTGCATTAATTGATCCCTCCTCCTCCCTCTGTATCCCCCCTCCGTATCCCTCCCTTTAGTCGCTCCATCTCCCATTTTTCTGCGATTTGTTGCTTGGTTAAGTTGATGTTCAGTTGTTGGTTGTTTGGCCCCAGGGCTTTCCCACTTCACTAACATTTGTTAACTATCCTGGTCTTTTGTCCTCTTCACCTCCTCCACCTTCTTCCCCCTCCTCCTCTCTCGCTCCATTGTTCAGTCCCATTGGTTATTTTTATTTTTTCTTATTTGTTTGTTTGTTTTTCCCTATATCCATCATATAAGTGAGACCATCCTGTACTTCTCTTTTTCTTTTTAACTTATTTCTGCTAATATGAGTCTTTCTAGTTCCATCCAGGTTGCTGCAAATGACATGTGTTTGTCCTCCTTGATGGATGTGTAGTATTCCATTGTGTATATGTACCACTTTTTTTTTTTAGCCAATCATCTGTTTTGGGGCATTCGGTTTGTTTCCAATTCTTTGCAACTGTAAACAGGGCTGCAATGAACATGCGTGTACAGGTGTCCTTTTGAATTAATGTTTTCATGTCCTCTGGGTAGATTCCTAGTAGTGGGATTGCTGGGTCAAATGGTAAGTCCACTTTAATTGTTTGAGGGTCCTCCACACAGTCTTCTATAGTGGCTGGATCAGTTTGCACTCCCACCAGCAGTGTAAGAGAGTTCCTTTTTCTCCACATCTGGGCCAACATTTGTTATCTGTTTTATTTATATGGGCCATTCTTACTGGTGTAAGATGGTATCTCAGTATGGTTTTAATTTGCATTTCCCTGATTATTAGTGATGTGGAGCATTTTTTCATATGCCTATTAGCCATCTGTATCTCCTCTTTGGTGAAGTGTCTTTTTAGTTCTCCCCTTTTTTTGATTGGGTTTTTTGCTTTGTTTTTGTTGAGCTGTAGGAGCTCTTTGTGGATCTTTCTTATCAGACCCTTGTCACTTGTCTGGAGGGCAAAAATTTTCTCCCAGTCAGTTGGGTTTTTTGTTTTGTTTTGTTTTGTTTATTGTCTCTTTTGCTGAACAGAAACTTTTTGGTTTTATATAGTCCCAGCTGTTTATATTTTCCTTAATTTTTTTTGCCGGCCGTAGTCATACAACTAATATTTATTTAGCATATACCACATATAGAAAAGATACATATAGGGCTGGACACGGTGGCTCATGCCTGTAAGCTTCAGCCTTTGAAGTGGCCAGGGCTAGGGATCATGGTTCGAGTCCCGCCTGGGGCCCGTAGCGAGGCCTAGTTCCAAAAACAATAGCTGGACGTAGTGGTGCGCACCTGTAATCCCAGCCACCTGGGAAGCTGAGTCTGGGGATTGCTTGAGTCTGTGGTACCCCGGGCAACGAGAGCCTGCGGTTCCACAGGCAAAAACTGCGATATCTAGTCTCAAAAAAAAAAAAAAAAAGATACATATAATCTATATTTCATTCTATGTGTGGGAAATAAAATGCTAATATGCTAATTCCCTTGAATGCATCATTGTATCAAATTGCAGTTGTCTAATTCCCTTGAATGCACTGTTGTATTAAATTGCAGTTGTCTTTTGGGACTGAGGAGAAACAATAGAGAAAGCATTGCTTCGGGAACATGGTGAACCTTGGGAACCCCTCTGGTTCACCCCCCACCCCCCATGGCATATTGGCTGACAGATATATATATATATATATATATATATATATATATATATATATATATATATATATATATATATATATATATATATATATATATATATATATATATATATATATATATATATATATATATATATATATATATATATATATATATATATATATATGGAGGCTTGAGAGAATCTGGGCCAGGAGGCATGCACCAATACCAACATCTCTGAGTGTGGTTGTGGGTGGCAACTGCAGTCCAGGGGAAAGCCAGACGGCTCCTGGAGTTGATATCAGCTCTAGGTCAGAAACCCTGAGCTGGAAACTTCTTCCAGGTAGAAGTCACGTCCTGTTTGACTCTGTGACTCAAGTACCCAGTTCAGTGGGTGAGTGGACTCTTCATTAAGGTTTTTTTTTAAGTGAATGAAACCAGTCTTAGCCTATACTTTATGTGATCTCTGCCACTAAATCCATGAAAGCCCCAAGGTCTGAAATGATCTGTGCGCCACAAATGTGTAATCTAATGAGAAAGAGAGATTGGAGGCAGTGCTATTTTTCATTTAGGATGTGTAGGAAGATGAATCTTCTGATACAGTATCTTAAGACTTATCATTCCATCAGCAATTTTTTTTCTCCAAGTGAACAGATTTCCACTTTACACACTGATTGTTTTAGATGATTTCCGGAACTATCTGGGACATTGCAGTGCTAATTCTTCAGTAAATTTAGATCTTCTATGGCCTAGAACATGTTTTAAGCTGTGTCTGGAGGAATAAGACCCCCTAAGTTATGCACTGCGCTAGCCCCTTACATGATATTACTATCAAGGTCAACAATGACTTCCAAATGGCTAAATGCTCCTTCAAAGCATTTGATGTACATTGTTCATACCTCCTTTATCCTTGAAATGTTTCCTTCCCCTCTCGAGATACCCTCCTCTCACACACAGGCACAGGCATCCATCCCTCCTTTCTCACTAGCCAGAATTCCTCAAGATTCCGTCTCTTCTTCCTCACCTCTTTATTGTTCTTCACCTAGAACTCATTGCTTGCCCTCGTTGTGTTTTATTTCTGCACTTACTATTGTCATATCATCCTCAAGGTTTGAGTTGTCATATGTAAGCCAGGAATTCACATTTTTACCAAATGCCTAATGATCTCAGACGTTAGCATCTAAAACCAAGCTCCTGATTCCCTCCCCTTCTGGGTAGTCTTGGAAATATACTCAGAATCTGACTATTTTTCATCACATCTCCACTCATCTTTCAACTGAACTGTTTATAGTAGCTCCCCCCCACTCCCCAGGCTACTCCAACAGAGCCATCAGAGTGATTCTAGTATCATATAAGTCAGATCCTGTCACTTTGCAGTTCAAACCTTCCCAGGAGCTCCCCATCTTACTTGGGATAAGAACCCAACTCAGGACATAGGCTGCCATGCCCTCCTCCTGCTCTGACTCTCCCAGACTTCACCTCCCTCAGTTCGAAAGGTACTAGCAGCCACTGCCCCAGGGCCATTGCCTGCCCCACACCCCTGCTCTGGCTGCTATGAACTGTCTCAGAAGCTCCCTGAGCACTTCAGGACTAGATCCAGTGTCCCCTTCTGCGGGTTTTCATGCTACTGCCCCTTCTTAGTTTTAATGTTCCTTTACCTCATTGTCAGTTTCTCAACATATGTATATTTACAAACAGGTGTGCTTTCCTGCCTGTTCTTCCCTGTTTTAATGTAAAATCTTTGAGAATTTTTTTTTTTTTTTGCAGGGGGTGTCTATTCGATTCACTCTTGTCTCTTCAATACCTAGAACAATACTTGGCATACAGTAGACACACAGAAGCTAGATGGTGAGAGAATGGAGTAGAATTGCTGGTATTGTTCATTTCAGTGCTGATGCTCTGGGAATGATGCTATCACTTGCAGGAGGTACAGCCAAGTATTGGTATTTTTTTTAACAAGCCCCAGGTGGTTCTACTATGGAGGTTAAAAACCATCATTGTTTTCCTCTTTACTGGGATTTTACCTCCCTGGCACATGATGCTGTATTCTTTGAAAATCCATTAGTCTGAAAACTTAAATAGCAGTGGATGATTTTAATGAAATTTGTGCTGTGTGTAATAGCATATCAGGGTTTTCATAAGAACATATTGTTAGCATGAATGAGAGGATTTTCATCCCCATATAACCTTGTTTGATTTTTGGTGGGTGGGCGCCAGCCTCATATTATCCCGTATTATAAAGTCAACTGTTTTCTTTGTTAATTTCTCCATGAGCACCAGACATTTATGTTTGTATATGACAAATGAGAGAGGGTTTGGATTCTGGATCTCCCTCCAACAGGAATGCCTTCCTACCCATTACCTAAATTCTGTCTATCCCTTAAGATCCCTCAAAAACCCAGGAGAGGTCTCATTCCCTTTAACAAGTGTTTCCCTCCACCTTTTGGCTGGCAGTCTCTCCAGAAAGACTGGTACACATTGCCTGGCCCATTCACTGGCACCTGGCGCCAACTGGTTTTAAAATATCTTTTTTCCTGTGTCCTTCTAGGTTCAACTGCAAACTCCCAAGGGTAGTGACCATATCTTTCACTTCATTGTGTCCCCAGCAGTTGGCAGTAAGTAGAAGCTCACATTCACTTGAGCACATTGGTGGCTTCTAAGGAGCATTGACCAGAGGAAGGAGTGTGTGACTCTCGACCTAATTAGGGATTATGCCCTTCATAAGCATCCTGGCATTTTACACTGTGGCTTATTGCTGATCTGTATCTTTCTTATTTTATGATTTCTTTTAAGCAGTTGAATCCACAACTTAACAAATTCAAACAGATTTAAAATCCCAAGCTCGCAGTACCCTGTGTAAAAATGACACACTCAAGAGAACTCAGATGCAATCACATTTGACTTTGTATATCAAATCAGATTTGGGGAAATCAAATTTAAATAAAAATTTTAGGGCTGCTGTGGCAAGGTCCAAGACACAATCGAGGTGGTACCTTCTAGATCCCTCTCCTCCCACTTAAAGAAGTGGCTTTTCAATTTTTGTTATAGTCAAGCTACCATTCTTCATTTCAACAGCCTGGGAGATCAGGTAACCTGATATGCTGGAGTGGAAGGAAGGTTTAGAAACTAAAGCTCTTAACACCTTTGTGGCCTTTTTAAGCCTGAGGCTTGGGGGGAAAGTGATGTCATGGTGAGACAGGAAATTCTATAAAGCTGTAAAATGTCATAAACCCATTTACATCTGGTCATAGGTGTATAAGACAGAGCAAAGAAAAGCGCACTGTATTTGTTTCCAGTGAGGATAAGGTTACTAGACCAGTACATCCTGGGAAAGCTGTTGACATAGTGTGGCTGGACTTTTCAGCAAAGTGGCTGCAGGTTCCCTTGTGGTCTCTTAAGCGAGATGGAGGCATATGGACTGGGTGGTAGCAGCGCTTGGTGACTCGCAGCTGACGGGCTTTCTACCCCTCCAATGGGGTTGGGGGTTTGGTCTCCTTCCAGAGTGTTCAGTAGCAAGAGCAGACACAGTTCTGCTCTTGGACTTACTCTGCTCCTGTTCGGCATTTTTATCGAAGACTTGAATGTGGATGACACATTTATCCCATTTGCTCATGACCCAGATCTGGGAAGCACAGTGACCTCATTTCAGAATCTGAATCTAAATAGACTTTCAGGATAGGCCAAGTCTTGCAAGAGTCAGCCAAAGGGCTTGAGTGAAGATCCTGCTCTTTTGTCTGGAGAAAATCCAACTGCATTTATTGCAGGATGGCCAGGAACCTGCTTGCACAGTGGTCTTTTGTAAATGATTCAGGCACTTAGTTCTTTGATAGTGTCTATTAAGTAAAGGAAGGGGCCTGGAAACAAAGTATTGGCCCCTGTACTAGCCTCCTACCTATTTTTGTGATACTCTGGGCATCACAGGGTATGAAGTAACAAATCCAGAGTCAAGAGTCCAAGATGGGGAACTTAGTGGAAGAGATGTGTAGGGAAGAAGGGAAGATAACCCTCTCCCCTTCCAGCCCATGCCCCTTTGGACCATCATTTATATGTTCCATTGCTAGCTCTCCCACCTCCTGTATCTCCTTTACTTTTTCTGTCCTTATCCTCCAAAATCTCTGCACCAGATAAGCTCACTCACTTGCTCTTTCTGCCCATTGTCCCAGATGGTAAGCATTTCTGTGAACACCTTGTCTCTTTGGAGTGGTGTCTTTGCAGCACAAGGGTCTTTCTTTCTTTCTTTCTTTCTTTCTTTCTTTCTTTCTTTCTTTCTTTCTTTCTTTCTTTCTTTCTTTCTTTCTTTCTCTCTCTCTCTCTTTCTTTCTTTCTTTCTTTCTCTCTCTCTCTCTTTCTTTCTCCCTTTCTCTCCCTCCCTCCATCCATCTATTTATTTATTAATTAAATTGATTGCCCATATGTATATTTTACATTGTTGTCTACCCCAGGTTCTCCCACCACCTTGTCACCTGTGATATTATCTTAATCTCTTGTGCCCGTCTCTCCCCCAATTTTACCCCCTCACTCTTTCTTTCTCTATGCTTCAGTTCTGCTGAAAGTTTTAAATCTTCCTTGTCTTTGTTTGTTTTCTCTATATCCCGTATATAGGTGAGATCATCCAATAAATTCTCTTTATCTTTCTTGTCTTATTTCCGCTAAAATGATTCCTTTTAGGTTCATCCATGTTATCACAAATGCATCAAATTTGTTTTTTGATTGCAGAACAGTATTCTATTGTGTACATATACCACAACTTTCTGACCCGTCTGTTTGGGGCATATGAATTGTTTCCATATCCTGGCTATTGTAATTAGTGCTGCAATAAACATCTAAGTATAGGTGTCCTTCTGAATTAGTGTTTTTGTATCCTTTGGGTAGATTCCCAGAAGTGAGATTGCTGGATTAAATGGTAGTTCCATTTTCAGTAGTTTGAGGGTCCAGCTTTCCATAGTGGCTGCATCAGTTTGCATTCACACCAGCATGTAAAAGTGTTCATTTCTCTCCATATCACACTAGTACTTGTTGCCCATTCTTTTTGATATGGGCTATTCTTACCAGTGTGAGGTGGTATCTCATTGTGGTTTTGATTTGCATTTCCTTGATTATAAGTAAATTGAGCATTTTTATATACCTATTAGCCATTTGTATTTCCTCTTTGGAGAAGTATCATTTAAGTTCTCCCCATTTTTTGACTGGACTCTTCACTTTTGTGTGAATTCTGTGTGGATCTTTGATATCAGACCCCTATCAATTGAGTGTATTGCAAAATTTTTTTCTCTTTTGGTTGGGTGTCTGTTTTGGTTATTGTTTCTTTTGCTGGGCAGAAGCTTTTTAACTTCATATAATTCCAGCAGTTATAGAACAAGGGTATTTAAAACCCATCAGCCCCATCAGGCTGGCAGAAGGAACCACCTCTTTACAAGATCCTACTCATCTCCCCCTGTTATTTGTTATTTGTTATCCCCCCACACCCCCCTGTGTCTTCCCTTCTCCTTAAACACCTACCTTATGACCTCCCTTCCTGCAGCCTGGGGCCCTCCAAAGTTTTCTCAAAGGGAATCAGTGGAATGTCCCTCAACCTTGATATTTCACTGACAAGTACCTAGTGTAAGTCCTTGTTTGCTGTGGGCAAGTTCGTGGTAACTTTGACTTTAAGGTTCTCCATTGCATCATTTCAGTCGCCATGTTAAGGGGATTCTTTTTTTCTCAGCTACCTTGTAACAAAACCATATTGACCCAAGTGGCATTACTGGAGGACCCTGCTGTGTTTGCATATCAAATCGTTTGCATATCAAGAGAAATTCTCCCTCCCCTATGCAGACATTTCCCTGCACACAGACTGTCTCATTGCAGTTCTTTAACTATCATTTAATCAGTAGGCGCTCGTTTTCTCTCTCTCTCTCTCTCTCTCTCTCTCTCTCTCTCTCTCTCTCTCTCTCTCTCTCATCCTGTCAGTTCCTCCACCATGGGCAAGACTCACTGCTCTTGAATGAAGAGTCCTTTGCCTTTATGTATTTAACAGTCAGATTTCTTGGCTCTGTAACTGTTGTTTTTGCTTCCTAATGTCTCAATTCCTCAGTGGACTATGCCCTCTGCTTTCCATCTCTGATCCTCCACTCAAGTTCCCTGCCCTTGTCACCGATGGACCTCTCACTGTAATCCAGTAGAGGCTTTCCTCTTTTAAAAATCAAATTCATATATTTTTAATTGAGGTAATATTTGGATACCACAACAGATATTGCCACCATGATGTACCTACCACTAAATCACCTAAAGTAAAAAGCTTTCCAGTACTGGATTCAGTTACCCCACTGACCAGTCCTTCTTTAGCCATCACCTATGTATTGATCGTGCCAGCTCCGTTCCTCTAGCCCCAGCCTTTCTGCTGAGCTCCAAACTAACATATCTATGGGAGAAACCCTCAGATACTCCAGAGTCACATCCCACACAGAGCTCCGAGGAAACCAGGCCCCCTTTGTTTACTGTTTGAGACAATGCAACTCCCCCTTAACCAGCCCCTAAACTAGAATTCTGGACCCCTCACCTCTGCAGTTCTATGTACCCACATGTGGAGGTTTGTGACTAACGTCCACTGACTCACCCAATAAACTATTTCAGCAGCTTTCTTGTGCAGAAATCCTAAGAGTTATCTGCATTTCTGGTGCAGAAGCTAGAACAAAGCATTGAAATTAGGGAGAGAGAAATGGTTGGACAGGTTGGACATTTTGTTCATGGTATATGAGGGGCATGAGAGCTGGTGAGTGTCCCTTCACTGCAGGTTCAAACAGAAGCCAGAGGGCTGGTCTTGCAAGGTTAGGCTGGGTCACTTCAATGCCCCTACCAAATCTGATGATTTAACTCAGCAACCATTAAATCCCTCCCATACATTATGTTTACTGTGTCTCGTTAATACTTGCTAATAGATTATTAGTCCCATTTGATGACTGAGGAATCCGAAGCCTAGAGGATCAAGTCATTTTCTTAAGGTGATTCAGCTGGGTGATCAGAATTAGGGCCAGGTTTCCAGAGTAGATCTGGTGTCGCCCAAGCCCACTGTTTCTGTGAACCATTGCCCTATATTTGGCATCAGAAACAGACTTCAATTAGGTGTAATCAGCTTATGCCAGTAAGCACAAGAATGTCAGCTTGGAACCAAAGAATTGATTTTTAATTTTTATTATTTTTTAGTTATTTTAATTATTCTCAAAGGTCTGCCTGTGCCAATGAGGGTTATAAGCATATTACCTTTCCATATTCTTGATTTCACCACATATTTTTTTTTATTTTGACCACAAGCAATTCTAATAGCCAAATGCAGTGTTTTTCCAGGCCACTGCTTCTGTTTCCTAGAGGCTTGGAAAGGAACAAATAAGAAAGGGTTAATACTTCCATTTACTTAGAACAGCTTTTAATTAAATGCAGGTCCCAGCTTCAGAGGTTCTGGGTTTTGCTGCTAATATAGCATCCTGCTGTGTGACTGATGCTGAAAGGGGCAGGCCTGGGTTTCTTTCATAAACTTGAAAGAAAGGGAGATGCCACATATTGGGCAGGGGGTAGGGGGTGGGTAGGAGGGATTAGCTTAAGGTGTATAAAGAATATATAAATAACCATAAATTATTTTCATTTTTGCTGCAAATACATTGTCCTGGAAGGAAACAGATTGATTAAAACCACAGATAGCATCCAAATGGGAGATAGTCCATCTTCGACCATGCCTGGGCCAGAAAAGGAGGGGATCCAAGGGAACAGTTGAGTAGAGTATCTGAAATCCAAGCTGGAGGGACTGGACTTGCAGATAACCTGTGAGTAGCAATTTTTATAGCCCTTTAACTGCACTCCCAGAACTCTCAGGGGGCATTTAGCCTCTTCCATACCCTAAGGTATATGGTTACTTCTCCATCTTTCACCTGATCCTAATTTTATTGTGTGAACACACAGAACTCTCAGCCTGCAGACCTGAGGGTAAAGCAAAACCTTTGAAAACCCAGCAGTCATTCCAAGTCTTAAGAAGGATAGAGTAACCAGCTCCTCTGTCAGTTCTTTTTTGTAGAGTGGCCCCAGTGTAAATACTGTCCCTGCAAAGGGTACAGAGCAGCTTGGAAAGGGGTGCGATGGGGGGGGGGGAGAAAAAAGGGTAACAGTATGTTCAGGTAGTCCCATGGCCCCGCTTGGGTAGCTGGTCAATTACTCTTAATGATTCTTAAACTCTCCTTTATCTCCCATGGAAGAAAATGTTCTGTTACAGTCATAGCTCAGTAATCCACATATTGCTTGGTTCTTGAGAATAGCTCATCCCATTCTTGCTCTGATTTCCCAAAGACCCTCTCGCACCTGCAGTGCTGTGGACTTCACATTCTGTACTAAATGAATAATTCCTCTAATTAAGCTACCCACAGAATATCCCATTTCTGTTAGGAATAAGTTCCATGAATTAAAAGACTTGTGAGACATGAAAATTTCAGCTTCCTGTCCACTGACAAGTGTATTTTTCATTAAAGATCATCTGTTTTAATCTTGTGTTTTATAAACGAACAAATCTAGGAGAGGTGAGGCATCCAAGTGTCTCACAGCACAACTCTTATTTAGGGCTTTCCCCATGGCCCCAGATGACAAGGTGCAGGTACTTGGCAATCAGTGTCTTTTAAAAAATTGTAGTTTAATTTCTAAGTTTTCAACAGGAGACTTTCTTTTTTCTTTTTCTTTTTTTTTTTGAGACTAGGTCTCGCTATTTTTGCCTGTGGAACCACAGGCTCTTGTTGCCCGGGGTACCACAGACTCAAGCAATCCCCAGCCTCAGCTTCCCAGGTAGCTGGGATTACAGGTGCGCACCACCACGCCCAGCTATTTTTTTGGAACTAGGTCTCGCTACGGGCCCCAGGCGGGACTCGAACCGCGATCCCTAGCCCCGGCCGCTTCATAGGCTGAAGCTTACAAGCATGAGCCACCGTGCCCGGCAACAGGAGACTGTTTCACCTTGGAGTTTTGTTTTTTTTTTAGCCAAAAAAATAATAAACGAGTTCGTTGGATGTGTCCTTTTAAGCCAGTTTAAGAAGTGTGCCTTCTCTGTGCTGTTGAAATTGGCAGGCCAACATCTTGCAGACAGACTGTTCTGGTCTACTCTGTGAGTTGTTATCCCAAACGCAAATCTGACTCACGGGTGAGATCATGAGAAATCTGGACTATTTTTCTTGATGACTTTTTCTTTCCTATTCCAGTTTTCTTTTGCGGTATTTGGCTCTGGCTGATACCCATGCTGGGAACAGACTCTTGAAAGGGCTGTTCCTCTGATGGTTTCTGCTGTCATCTGAATCACAAGACAGTGGAGCAGGTTTAGCTATGGACAACATTTGGCTTTGGTGTGGAAATTAGGGGTATATGTATGCATATATGTATGTATGCATGTGTGTGTGTGTGTGTGTGTGTATGCT
Organism: Uropsilus gracilis; assembly: GCA_004024945.1. NCBI lineage: Eukaryota > Metazoa > Chordata > Mammalia > Eulipotyphla > Talpidae > Uropsilus > Uropsilus gracilis. Next base: position 39,456 of record PVHY01004976.1, read on the forward strand.
CGTACATGCTTCTCTTTTGGCAAAGTAAGAAGACTTCTGTTTAGTAGGATTTGAAGGATTATGGGAAGTCCTTCCTTTTAATCAAAGGGACTGTTTTCATTCAACAAATGCCTATTTACTATCCACCTTTGCTAGGTGCTAGTGATGTCATGGAGATGCCTACCGTCTAGAGGAGCAACCTATAATTAAATAAGCAAATACTACCTAGCCCGTATATTAGGGAAATATTAGCTGCTGTGATTATTAAACTCCCAAGTAGAGTGACTTAACACAAAACCATTTCTCTCTCACATAACAGACTAGTGCCCAAGTCCTTGATCAGCAGGTAAGTCTCTTCCACATGGTGATTTAGGACTCCAGGCTTTTTCCTAGGACTGCAGTGTACACTGCTTGCAATTGGTGGAAGGAGAAAGAAGAGAGAAGGTACATTTGCAGAGGTGTTCCTTCTGAAATGTCTTGATTTGAAAGTGGCACTCATTACATCTCAAATTTCCTGGGTGAGAACTAATCACACAGCCTTTCTTAGATGGATAGGGCACTGGGAAATATCAGCTATCAGTGAAGGGGAGCATGTAGAATTTGAAAATGTGGTGACTGTCTCTGCTATTGTCTGATAAGTACTTTGTGGGGGAAGAGAACATAACTTGCCTCATAAGCTAGGAAGAGAGGCCCCTAACTTGAATTTAGTGAGAACTTGTTCTCCTGTCCTTTCCCTTTCGTTTTCTTGAGCTGGATTTTCGTTCTCCCACAAGTGTCTCTGTGTTGCTCACAGTGCTGGACATGCTCTTTCCTCCTCTGGAACTTCTTCCCTACCTCACCTCACCTCACCTCACCTTGCCTTGCTGCCAGCTAGTTCACTATTCCAGCAGGTACAAACTTTTCAGGTATTTCCCCCAAGAAGTCTCTCCTAGACCCATCAGTCAGTTTGCATGTGTGTTTCTGGTGTTATGTGAAAGCAACACAAGTTTATTTTTATGTATTTGGATCTGATTGTGCACAGGAAGGCCCTCTTGCTAACCCAGTAAGACTTGAGGAGTCCGAGAAGCATTTAGGAAGGAAAGAGAGGTGTCATAGGAAGGCATAAGACAAGGGAGTGCGAAGGGACCTTGACAACCTCCCAGTAATGAGGAGAGCCCCAGCCCCTTGCAAGTGAGAGGCAGTGTGGAGTTGCCAGGCCCCTTCAGAAGCCTCCTTTCCTAGCAGGGGATTGCAGGAGTTCTTTGTCAACTTTAATTTCTAGAAAATAAATGAGGAAATCTTCCAAATACTGGTGAAGTGGGTCCCCCAAACCAGGATCGCCTCAGAGGAAAGCATCCTCTCTGACCAGGAGAAGAGGGTGGTGAACCAGTCAACCTCTAGTCCAGATGAAGGCTAGAGTGAGTGTGGAAGCTTCCAGAGTGAAAGTAACCATGGAATGCATCTTCTTGTTCCAGCAGGTCCAGGATCTTATAAAGGAACATGGGGTTTTAATTTGGGGGTATAAAAAATAAGCATGCTTCTCCTGGTTGAACTTATCTCCTTATTCAAAAAATATTTTCTTACTAATTATTTTTAATGATCTCAAGGAAAAGTGCCTTTTGCGATTATCTCGACAAGTTCATACATGCTCTGAGCCTGCTGATCCTGCATTTATGAGGTGATGGCTGCTTTTACTGTTTAGGTTATCATTAGAGTGACCTAAAAATAGACAGTGAGCCCGGTGCTCAGAACAAAGCCTTGGCAGGATGGTTTAGGAAGGAGACGTTGTTAATCCCACTGCAGCACAGTGCCGCCTGGATCTCTGTTCACTCCACTCGGTGTGAAGACACGGTTCGCTGGAGCCTGGGGCTGGGAGGTTATTATTCTCCTACCATGGAAGAATAATCACACAGTCGGAAGGCAAAGAATCCAAGACAAATCTGAAGTCCAATAGAGACATATTTGACTAGCAGCCATTCAGAACCCTCAGATCCAGTCTCCTAGGTAGTCAACTCTGTGGCTGGTGATTTGTCAGCACCCACACATTCATTCACCAGATACTTGTAAAGCTCCTGCTAGGTGCCTACTCATACTACTACTACTTCTGGGCATGAGGGATGCAGGGATGAGCAAGGCACTGCACTGAAATCCTCAGCACCAGGGCACTTACATTTTAGGAATGGGGAGGACCAACCAGACAGCTTGGTCTTGCAATATAGTTGCAAGAACCAAACACTTCCTGAAGAGAAATACAGTCATGTGTTACTTAAGGACAGGGATTCCTTCTAAGAAATACATCATTGGTAACTGTGTGGTTTGAGAACATCTCAGAAGGGAACTACTCAAAGCTAGATGGTACCATCCACTACACACCTAGGCCAAACGGCATAGCTGTTGGGATCAAACACCTATGTGCGATCTGTTGTTGATTAAGCCGGGTCAAATGACTACAAATAATGAAGGGGCTTGAATGTGAGCAGGGGAGGCTGTTCTGAGAAAGATATTAGAGCAGAGACTTGAGAATGAGTCAGTCAGACACTGATGGGGGACCGGAATCCATGGAGAATGAATAGCAAGAGTGGAGACTAGACCCTGTGGGAGGAAAACCAGCAGGCCCATGGGCGTGGAGGGGTATGTGTGTGGCAGTTCTGCAGCGGCCCTGCCTCAGTGCTCTGGGCTCACCTGAGGAGGTCCCTGACAGACCAGTAGAGACCAGACCAGGTGGTGGTGAGGGTGGTGCTACTTTAGAAATGTCCTCACTGCTGAGTTCAGGAGGGAAAGGGGAGAGCAGAGATGTCTAACAAATGGAGTTTTCTTCATTGCTGCTATACTCTAACACTGGCAGATACATCAGTCTTGTCTCCAACCTTACAGGAATTTGCTTCTTGGTAAAGAGGAAAAGAATTAATGAACACAGATAACCTTGTTGCCCCTGTTGGGAGCCAAGTCATTTGAGAGCTGGTAGAATCCAAAATACTCCTTTCTTTCCCTCAGCACTGAGATGTTGCCTGGTGTGGTGGTGCACGCCTTTAATCCCAGCCTTGGGAGGCTGAAGCTAAGAATCACTTGAGTTCGCAGGTTTGAGACTACCCCAGGCAACATAGCGAGACCTAGCCAGGCATTGTGGTGCATATCTGTAATCTCAGCCGTGGGAGTCCGAGGCTAGGGATCACTTGAGTCCGTGGATTTGGGCCTACTCACAGTAACATAGCGAGACCTTGTCTCGGGCAAAAAAACAAACAAACAAACAAAAAAAAAAACGAACCCGTATGTTTCAGCACTGGCAAAGTGCTCAGCCTAGTTAGAAGGTTCTAACACTGAGCTGAGAACTTTTGGTTATGACTGACCTGTTCTAGAGCAGCTTTGGCCATCATCTGGAAAATTCTTCAGGTCTGTCTTGTTAACAGCAGCCCTGATGCTAATAAATCCTTTAAAATCTTCTGCCATTGTTGAGTTTTTATGACACATTTGCATGTCAAGATCATTTGAATTTTGGTGTTCAGGTCTCCTGCTGTTCCTAATGTCATAAATGGATGGTAATAACCCGGGAGGGGATTACGTTCCGGGGTTGCAACTAGATGAGCTTTAAAAACATCAATCTTATTTGCAGGCAAATATGGCTAATGATAGACTAGGGAAAACAAAATGATTCAAAATCTGCAGTGAAGGCTTGGTTATTTCCAAAGGGCTGGCTTTTTAATGAAGTGTAGCAGAGAACGAAGGATAAGAAGGGGAAAGGTAGAAACAGCATTCCATGAGTTTTTTTTCTTTTAAAAAAATAAAAATAAAAACAGGCAAACTGAAGCAAGAGAAGAATGAGGGAAAGCCCTCACCCCTTGTTGGCTGGGACCAGCCCATGGACCACAGTCCCTTGTGGCCTGGGACCTGTGTAGAAGTGGGATTCAGGAAGCGGCAACCTCTACCACTGGGGCAATTCTGCCTCTCCCTGACTCTTCACATTTGACCTTGTCTGGAGACATTTTTGGTTGTCACTGGGGGTGCTTGGGATACCTGGTGAATGGAAGCCAAGAATGTTACTAAACATCTGACATTGTCCCACCCAAATACCTGTGGTACCAGGTCAAGCCCTTCTGCCTACCTCAACTCCCAGGGGCTACTGCCATCCCTTCCCAGGAGGCATTTCAGCTCCATGTAACAGCCTAGAAGGGACCTTAGAAATTGATACTGACCTAATCTTCACAGGTAGTTCCTGTGGGATTTCATTCAGCCTGAGTGACTTTCTTAAATTCACAATCTTTTAGTAACAGAAGTAGGATTTAATTAGCAGGAAACCATTTTAGAAACTTTTGCAGAGGAAGTTTCTGCAGCCTTTTTACAGTCAGCTCTTGGATTATCACTTCATTCATTCACACAGTAGCTGTCTGTTAGATATCTGGCACTCTGCTACCACCTGACATCTGGATCAACATGGAAACTGCCTAAAATGTACAGTGCGATAATTATGATGGTAATAACAATGTTGAGAACATTTAGTATTCCTGGGCCAGCACTATCCAAATTTCTTTATTAAATTCTTAATCTCTGTAATCCTTTACAGACCAGCAAGCAAGGATAATGATGATGATTATGATGATGATGATGATGATGATGATGATGACAATGATGACAATGGTGTCCGTTTTAGAGATGACAAAACCAAGTCTGGGGAGCTGAGGAGGTATGAGTTTAGGAGTTTGACCTCATTCCTCCAGATTCCATAGCTATTTACTGATCTTCCCCTTTTTTTCTACAAAATGATGAGAAATTAAATTGTTTCTATAGTTAGGATAGTATTGTTTGTAGAGTTTGACCAAAACTCAAGAAGAAACGTGGATACATCCTTCTGGATCATATCACCCAGGCCAAAAGTGTTTTTGTTTGCTTATTTTTGTTTTTTTGCTAATTTTGGGGTTATCGTTGTTTTTGGAGTTTCTAAACATATCAGTCATCTTATTCAACTTCTTTAAATACTTAATTTGATGAACATTTCTTGTATTAGGAAGGTGACTTAAATATCAGTATTCAACAGTAAGCAAGATACTTGTTTATGTTCTCAAAGCAGAGCCCAAGACAAGGATCTGCAGGTGCAGAAAGTTCATTTAGGTACAGAAATTATGGTGAGGAATGGAGTGGTGAGACAGGAGGGAGGAATACTGATAAAGAATATGTAGATGAGGTTATTGCTGAAAGACTGTGCAGAACACACCTCAGAACCACTGGAACCCATTATTTATCCTCTAACCTCCACGCTTATTCCTTCACTGGATGCAAGTTGCTCCTGGGAGTGTAACCCCAGGCACTGTCTGGGCTAGAGAGAAGAACTATAGAGCAAATTTGGGAACTAGTAGGTGATCTCCAGGGAGGGAGGGTGGGGCCAGACCATAACACCTGCTTGCAAGTCAATCCCTATCCGCAAGTAATTCACCCAGTTTGGGTGCAGGAGAATTAGCAGAATCCACAGCACAGCAGGATAATCAAAAGATGAACACAAAGGATGTAGAGGAACAAAAAGATACATGACAACTTCATCAGAGAAGATGACATTGAGGATCTAAGACACATGTTAAAATAGTTTCCTATGACTGACATCTTCCTTTTTCTTATCATTGGGATGTAGTGCAGCAGTGCTATGTAAGTGTCACCTGACCTTGTTGTCTGAGTGCTTGACTTCTCCTTTCCAGAGCCCTGTCATTCCAGGATACTCTTGTGGTTAGCTGAGACATGATCCTGGCATGCTGTGCTCACAGTAGCAGCTGGGACCACTAAGATTTTGTGCAGGAAGTTTCATGATGAGAGGCTGGTGCGTTGCAACCTCACTGCCCTCCACATTCAAAAGAGCCGGCTCTTCTTCATATTCAGGTCACTGTTGTCACTGCTGCAAAATCTTAGGCAAGTGACCCACCTGGATGATTCCATTTCCTTACAGTCAAACCAAGGACAGAGATTCATGGCCTGCACTAATGCATTGCAACACAAAATTCAAGAAGCAAAAGGTACACATGCTGTACATGTGGAGATCTAGTTAAATCACAGTTTCCTGGCCCTGGCCCTGATTCTATAGTTAGGGCATCAGGCCAGAGATTTTGCATTTAACAGCCTCTTGCTTTGCTGATGCTGCTGGCCTTCAGCCCACACTTGCAGTAGCCGGATCCAGGATCTCTCATCCACATTTCTCCTGCACATTTCCACCTAGATCAGGGTGTCTCTTCCTGGGAACTGCTGAAACTGGTTGTCTTCAAGCATCATAAATGACCTCTGGGAGGCAAAATCACCCCAGCTTGAATATGGATGACTTAGATGTTCTAGAACACTCCCTCAATATACTTGGGAGTCACCTGGGGATCTTGTAAAATGCAGACTCTGATTCAGTCAGCCTAGGTTGGAGTTGAGAGTCTGTTTCTCTGGAGCTCCAGGGTAGTGCTGATTCTGCTGGTTCGGAACCACACACAGAGTAGCTTCAACAAGAAGTGAAGAGCTTTGGTTAGACCCAAAGCCTCAAAGATGTTCCTGCAAGTGCTAGAAACTTTGGCTGGTTCCCTTATTTCTCTCCCTTGGGTTCATAGAACTGTTGGTGCTTCTTTCTTCTCCCTTAGAAGCCTCTCCTCCAGCCTGGGAACCCCCTCCTCATTCTGGGAAGCATCAGCCTTCCTCTGTGAGTAACAGACACCACATCTGAGTTTGTCTCTCACATGTCTATGGAGTCTTTCCAGGTCCAAAGTGCACTTCTGAGCGTTTTATTTTTTTAATTAGAGTTTCAAAAGGGATAGGGGGATTGAAGGAACAAATTTCCCAATGGAAGACTGGAAGCCCAGTTGTGGCAACCTAAAATTCGAGGAGGTTCTGAGGAGTTAGTATTTTGGGGCTAGGATCTGCGGAATGGGTCTCAGAGTCAAAGAACTCTTGGTAGACTTACAGAAATGCTGTCACCTTGTCCATTCCTATTTCTAGCCATTGTCTGTTTCCTATTATTAGTAACAGTAAAAAAATATTAGCTCTTTTCTCCATGATTTAGTGAGAAGGTTTGAGGTGGTGTAAGGAAAAAAAGGTGACTGCTACATAGGAAAAGTCACTCAAAGAAGGCTTCTCCGTGGGGAGAGGAGAGCAGCAGGGAACTGCCAACCCAGTCTGGAAATCGGGATGACAGGAGTCCCTACTAGGACTTCTCAGATGGAACCACTGGCTCTTTTCCAGAGCAGCTCTGCTACCTGTGGCTGGTGGAGCTGAGGGCTTGCAGTATGGACTGTCTGGGGGTGGAGGTTCTCTCATTGCATGTACATGTTTCTATGAGAGAATGTATTCTGAGCCCTAAAATGCAAACTACTACCTTAGGGGCTCTCTGGCCAGGCCTGGGGCATAATGATAGATGAACTCCACCCAAAATGACAGGATCTAACTCTCGGCTTCCCATGGAAGTGCAGTGCTATCAACTGAATGTGTGTGAGACTCCCCCTTCCTGCAGATTCATATCTTACCCCCTAATATGATGATATTTGGGGGTGGAACCTATAGGAGCTAATTAGATCTTGAGGGTAGACCCCTCAAGATAGGATTAGTGCCTTTGTAACAAGAAATACCATAGTGCAGGCCCTCTTCCCTCCCTTTTCCCCTGTCAGGTAAAGACATTACTAGGAAGAAAATCCTCACCAAGATACAAATTATCCAGCAACACTGATCTTGGACTTAATCATCTAAATTTCTTCAGAACTAGGAGGAACAATTGTCTATTGTTTAAGCACTGCACAAACTGTAGTACTTTTGTTATAGCAACCACAGTTGACTAAGATAGTCAAGACTTAGACCAACATGCTTCTAGTTGCTTTCTGTGAGATGACAGTTGCTGGTCAGTCCAGGCATTTCTATCAATCTGATGAGAAGTGAGGTCACTACAGTGAGCTTTTCTTAAAACACTATTTTTGAGAGAGGCTAAAATGTCTTATAATTAATTAAAATGTGGTATCTTATAATGGTATTTTTTTAGTTAGTATCTTTATTAGCAAAAAAAAAAAAAAGTTAGACATGCTTTTGTTCCAAAAATAATTTGTAAAGTTTTTATTGGCCTGAGAAGTCCAGATGTCTAGAAACCACTGAACTGAGCAGTTACAAAAGTGATGGTAGCAGTCTGGACCAGTGTGGAGGTCGTCGTAGGGGGAGGGACAGAAGAAAGAGGATGAAACAGAACTTTGTGGCTGACTGGATGCCTCTGAAATGATATGACTTGGAGAGTGATGGTGGGGCCTTTTAGGGAAATGCAGAAATTGGAGCAGGGACACATGAAACATTTGGAATAGTCATAAAACATTAATGGCTACCATTTGTTGAGGACACAATACTGTGAACTTCATTTCCCTTATTTCGTTTAATCAATACAAGAGCCCTTCAAGGTTGATTCTATTGTTGCCTCAGTATAATAAATGAGGGCAGAGGAAGATCAAGTAACACTGTCTTCTAACAGACCTATGGGGTATGCAGAATTCCAACTTGGAATTTTGGGAGCCTAAAGACTAAGAAGTCACCAAATCACCAGTCTGTGCTGTGCCACCATCCATGTGAGAACCACTATCTGTGTGAGAACCACCATCTGTTGAGAACTAGCTTCTGTGTGAGAACCACCATCTGTGTGAGAATCAGCTTCTGTGTGAGAACCATCTTCTATGTGAGAACCACCATCTGTGTGAAAATCAGCTCCTGTGTGAGAACCATCTTCTATGTGAGAACCACCATCTGTGTGAGAACCAGCTTCTATGTGAGAACCAAATTCTGTGTGAGAACCTCTTAGCTGTGTGAGACTCACCATCTTCTGTGAGAACTTGCCTCTGTGAGAATTATACCTGTGTGAGAAGCACATTCTGTGCGAGAATCATCTTAACCATCATGACGATTTCATGGACATATACTAAAGTTGTCAAATAGTGTGCTTTAAATGTATGTAGTTTATTTATGTCAGTTATCATCTGTCAATAAAGTTCTTTATAAGAACCCAAAATTGTGGGAAAGATGACTTCCCTGCAGGCCAGTATATTGTAAAATGGATTCCCTGGGAATCTGATGCTGAGTGGTAATACCAATAAGGAAGCTTCTTGTAGTATCTTATGACTTGACCCTGTTTGGGGGGAGAGAGGAGGAGGAAACAGGCCTGGGCTGAAAGGAGAAGCTGGGCTGAAGTGTGCTCACCTGAGCGTTTGGGCCATCCCTCTGGGGAGCTCTGACTGTTAAGAGTTGCCCCAAGTTGTGATCAAGGAACGGACCTTCATGTTCTACCCTGGAAGCAGCTGTTGAAGGGAATTTCCCATGAGAGGGGCCTTTGAGACTTGTGTTGGCAGTGCTCCTTCACCTAGGGAGCCTCAGTCCTGAGGGACACTGGGAGGTTTTAAACTCTCCTATAATGTAGGTGGTTTCAGTTGTTTGTCTTATTTTTGCTTTAAAATTATGTCCAAGGGAGAATTAGCTAGGGTCCTACTTCATGAGATAACTCTTTTTCTTTTTAAATTTTTTAGAAGCTCAGTGCTGTCAAAAGATTTTGCCATGCCAGAAGAGGGGGAAGGGGAAGCAGGATGGTAGTTTCTCTCAACAAACTGTTGAGCCAACTGAGGAGAAGGGCCCTCTTGTCTTGTATGGGAGATAAAATGAACACAGTATTATCTTCCTATTATGCCACTTTATAGGTGCTGCTTTTTTTCCCCCTTGCACTTGGCACAGATTTCACATTTTCTTGTGGAAAGCAAAATATTATTTCACTTTTGTAAAGCAGCTTATGCTTAAGTCATTTCCAGTAGCTTATGCTTTCAAAAGTTCCCTTCTTGAAAACTGAGGATTTTAAAAATGGATTGTGGCAGCTGCTTTCATCCTGAGAGACACTCTCTCTGAGGACATGGAGTTTCATCACCCGTATCTTGTGGGATGTTGTGACCTGCTCAGACACTTGTCGTCATTCTGTCATAATGTATTGTGTTGTGCTGAATTGTGTTTTGTGTAACAAGCACTCAGACAGCGCATAACTATGTGCCAGATATTGTTCCTAAGCTTAACAAATATTGGCTCATCTAATTAGCTCTCTAGCATCTCTGTGAAATAGTACCTTTTTACAGATGAGGAAATAGAGGTGTTTCTGCCCTCTAGCTATTGGGCTGTAAACTTAGCTGTGTACTTATGTCAACTTATCCCTTTTAATCTACTTTTTCTCAGGAATAAATACCAGATTTTTGAAGAGTTCCTCTTTTTATTTAGTCTCTTACATTCTATAGTATTGAGGCTGTATCTGCCAAGGATAGTTCCTTTTAAGGGCTCTGTAGAATGCTTAAGTGGATATAAAGAATGTTAGCAAATTCTCAAATACCATCAGACACAAAATACAGATCTAAAGATTTGAAATACATCTCGAAAATCCATGAGCAGGGAATGTCTTTCCATTTTTTTAAATGTCTTCTGTTTCTTTTAAGTAGTTTTCTTTGTATGAATTCTTCACTTCTTTTGAAAGATTTATTCCCAGGTATTTAATTTTCAAGTAATGGTAAATGGAGTGGTTTTTTAAAATTTCTTCTTCTGACTGATTTTTTGCATATAAAAAAGCAACAGATTCCTGTGTGTTGATTTTGTACCCACCTACCTTACTGAACTGATTTATTCTTTCAGATAGTTTTTCTGTGGATTTTTTTGGGTTTTCTACATAGAATATCACATTATCCACATATAATGCCAGTTTCATTTTTTCAATGGCTAGTCTTCCAAAAACAACCTACAGATTCAATGCAATCCCAATAAAAATCACATGACATTTGTTAAAGAGATAGAACAAAAATTACTGAAATTCATCAAGAATAACAAAAGACCCAAATATCGAAAATCCTCCTGTCTGAAAAAAGAGAGAATGGAGGTATTACAATCTCAGACTTCAAATTATACTACAAAACCATAATAATTAAAATAGCCTGGTACTTGTACAAAACCAGACAGTCAGACCAGTGGAACAGAATCGAATGTCCAGAAATAAAACCACACATATATAGTCAACTACTCTTTGACAAAGAGGCAAAAAACATACATTGGGACAAGGACAGCCTCTTCAATAAATGGTGCTGGGAAAACTGGACCATGGCATTCAGGAAAAAAAAAAAACAAAAACAATTCCCTTACACCTTGTACAAGAATCAGCTCAAAATGGATAAAAGACTTGGCTGTAAGACCTGAAATCATAAAATACATAGAGGAAAATCTGGGCAAAACCCTTCATGAATTACACTTCCGAAATTCATTTCAGGACACATCTACAGCTGGCAAAAAAATGAAGGAAAACATAAACAGCTGGGACATCAAACTAAAAAGCTTCTGTCCAGCAAAGAGACAACAAAACATAAAGAAACCCAACTGAGTGGTAGACATTTTTTACCTTCCATACAAGTGATAATGGTCTGATAACAAAGATGCACAAAGAACTCACACAACCTAACAAAAACAAAGCAAAAATCCCAGTTAAAAAATATGGAGAGAACTAAAAAGACACATCTCCAAAGAGGAAATACAGATGGCCAATAGGCATATGAAAAATGCTCCACATCACTAATAATCAGGGAAGTGTAAATCAAAACCATACTGAGATACCATCTATCTATCTATCTATCTATCTATCTATCTATCTATCTATCTATCATCTATCTATCTATCTATCTATCTATCTACCTATCTCTATATATGAAACAAACAAACAAAAAAACCCAATTGTTGGTACAGTGGGGGAAAAGGAACACTCTTAACACTGCTGGTGAGAATACAAACTGGTCTAGCCACTATGGAAGGCTGTGTGAAGGACACACAAACAACTGAAAATGGAATTACCGTTTGACCCAGCCATCTCATTACTGGAAATCTACCCAAAGGACACAAAATCACTAATTAAAAAGGACATCTGTACTCGCAAACAACCAAAATGTCCAAAACTGACAAATGGCTGAAAACGATGTGGTATATTTACCCAATGGAATATTATGCATCAATCAAAGAAGACAACCTTATGTCATTTGCAGCAACATGGATGGAATTAGAAGGAATCATGTTAGCAGAAATAAGCCAAAATGAAAAAGAGAAATATGGGATGGTCTTAGTTATATGAGGGATTTAAGGAAAAACAGACAAACAGCTAAGACAAATATAAAACTGCCAACAGAACCGAATCATAGGGCAAGAGAGGGGAAGGAAGGAGAAAACAGGGGAGGGGGAGAGCACAAAAGATTAAGATGGTTAACCGGTATTTAGGAGATGGGAGAACCTTGGGGTAGACAGTGATGGAATGTATGTGTATGTGTGTGTATGTATACAATCAATGAAAATAAAGTTAAAAATGAAGTGCATCTCTACAGTATCTTGCTTAGGAATTGGACATGGGATCATTTTATGTTTCTGACGTGCTTTGCATTCTTTAAGTGATGGATACTGTGCTGTCCCAATTCATTTACTCCTTCATTTGTTTTCCCTTGGAGTGTCCAGGAATAGCTGAATGGAGGTTGGGGGGAAGCTTCAAGAGGGAAAGATCTCCAGCTGACCAGCTGACCACCCATCACCAGGACTTGCCTGGATCCCAGGGGATGTGTCTGTTGGTGACTCCAGCCTCCCTTCACAAGCAGAAACACTTGGCAGGATGACAGAAGTCAAATAGATATAGGGAACCTACAAAGCTTTGCTCCACAGGTAGTACAACAGAAAGCCTTCCACTCCTCCCTCTGATCAGAGAGAAAATTAGAATTGTGCTGGGTCCAAACAAAGTCTCCAAGGCCAACTACTAATGGGAGGTAGAATGGTCTGGCTAAGGATTTAACCTCCTGAGATTTGGGAGGAACTTTACAAGCCCTTTGAAATCATCCTGTTTTAAAAATAACTTATTCACACCAATCCCAGGAAGCAAAGTCTTCCCATGTTGCAGTGAGGACTGAAATACATCTGCTTGTTGCTCCTGTTTCTGTGGTTAGACCCTGGTGGTGCAAACACACAGGCAGCCAGGTCCAAGCCCGTGGCTCTGCAGCCAGGCCTGCCACCCTTTTCATCTGGACATGAGAGCTTAATTACTCTGCTGCTCTCTGGAAACGCTGTCGGCTTGTCCTTGAAATCCCTGACCTGGCGCCAGGCCTTGCTGGGTTTGTAAATACCTTCTGTTGTGGGTGCAGGGAGCCTATGCCCAGTCTGGCAGCTTGTCCCCTGCAGTTCAGAGAGATGCTCCATAGCAACTGGGCTCGCTTGTGTTTCTCTCACTCAGACAGTGCTTCACTGTTGATGTCCATTTAGGGGACTGGTCAGCTCTGAACTCCTTCCCAAGATTCCCCTGGTCTTCTTGCCGACAGGTCAATACCTGCAAAATAAATCACCACCATATATGTAAATGGTTTTGCTTTTTCCATGACTGGAGACCACTGCCAAACTATCACTAAGTGCTTCAGAATATGGACTGCTGCTTGGGTGGAAAATTACTTCTAGTTCCTCCCTTTCACATGGGATAAACATTAACAGTTTAAAACTCTTCGTTTATCAATGCTTAAAGCATCTGTTTTGTTTTTTTTTAATGAGCTTTTTATTCTGGAATAATTGTAGACAAACAGAAAAATTGCCAAAATAATGAGTCTGGTATACCCATCACTTTCCCTGCTGTTAGCTTCTTAACAACCATAGTACATTTGTCAAAACTGAGACCGATACGCCACAGTTCTCTCAACTGTGTGCTTTATTCAGCTTTTACTAATGTCCTTTGTTTTTTTCAGGATCCAGTCCAGGACACCACAGTACATTTAGTAATATCTCTGTTTAATCTTAGAGTATCAGAGTATTTTAGCTCAGGGCATTAAAAAGCAAGTCAGAGTGAATTGCATTGATTGTGGGATTCTCTTACAGGGAATACATTTTTCCTCTCTAATGACTAAAATTTGACTGTTATCCATCATCCTGAATTGTGAACAGCAGTGGTTTTGACTCACTATTGATATCGTCGTTTTCCCATAGGGCTTATTGTCCAGCCTAGGTTTAAATGCAGGGACTTGGTGTTTATTAGTTTTATCATTTCAAGAGAACAAACATTTTCTGAGCTTCACATAGCTCACATAGTATGTGTGTGTATCTATAAAATTGTAATGTATATTATGTAGTTATTATATTATATAATTGTTCATTTTGTAATATATGATCTATCTATCTATCTATCTATCTATCTATCTATCTATCTATCTATCTATCTATCTATCTATCTATCTATCTATACTTGCCTTTCTTACCCTTATTGAGTGACAAAATACTATGTGGAAAATTTTCAAAAAATATGCAACTGTTTTCCAAAATTATATATAGTCCTTATAAAGACTTGAAAACATACTTAATTAGATGTCTATAAGTGATTTTAGTGACGGCTTGAATCAAGCAACATGTATTTCCTTCACTTCTCCTTTTCCGATCATTTTGACTTATTTTAACTTTGAATCCTTTCCTGGCCATGGGACGATGTAGAAGAACTTGAGTTATTTGGCATTTGGGCAACCCTGTGTTCTTGTGACCTGGTGAGAGATGCCTTATCTCCTGCCCATTTGGTAACTAACCTCATCATCACTCACCCCCTCTTCTTTGAGACTTCAGGGTGAGCAGTGAAACTCCATTTAATAAACCCAGCTTCTTTGAGCTAGTGTTGCTCTTAAGGAGTCCATAGTAAGCCTAAAAGAATGCTAAAGAGGTGCTTTACTCCAGCAAGATATTGTAGTGGCATAGTTTAGATTCCTTCCCAGGAGCAGAATACAGAATATCAGACCAAAGCAAGGGTATAATTCTGTTTGGAACACCACATTCTTTCTTCTCCTAAGACCCACAGAGATAATTATATGATTGGAAAATTAGAGCCAAGAGGAAAGTTTAAAGGAAGTGGGACTGGTTAAAGTGGAGGTGATAGCAAGGGCTAGCAAGGATGGGCTGGATAGCAGGAGGACTGAATTGGAGGGGGTGGAACCAGTCATGCAGGTTAGACTTCGCAACAGGAGGCGGTCCCCCTTTGAATGGGATGCTCTCCTGACTGTGGTCACCTTTAAGTTAGAGCATGCAAGCCCAATGTCAGTAGTTTCCATGCCCCTTAGTAGGGTCTTGGTGCCTTGGTTTCCCCACAACTAGAGTTCCCTTAAAAGTGCTTAATTGGGAAGTATAAATAATGCATTTTGACTTTCCATTAAAAACAAGTCTTTATTACAATGAATAATTCTGTATTAACTGATACCATTAACTTTGTGTCCAAATAAGGGTATAATTTTAAAGGTTAAAGAAATGTAAAAATAGGGGCTAATTGGGTACCTCCCTTCCCCATTTAAAATTTCTAATAGTCATGTAATTGAATTCTGTTTATTTTTTTTTTCTTCCATGGTTCAATATTAGGCATTTTAATCTTTAGGGTGTGTGTGTGTGTGCACACAACTAGGACATTTTAGGATTTCAAAGCAGCTAAATCTCAAAACCTCTGCAGGTAAATTTCATAGGCCAGACACTCCCTTTTCAGCACAAGCTGCCTACTCCTTTGCATTCTTTGCCCTTGCCTCCCCCACCTTGACCTCCCCACCCCCTCCCAACTTCCCAGCTCCAAGGTAGAAAGACCTCTTCTCCCAGTTTTCATAAGTATGGTGTCTGGAATCCTCTGGTGCTCCCCCAGCCTCCAAACACAAGGGACAACTCATCTTTGCACCAGACGAAGGCTCTGACTTTGACTCTGAGGTGTTCTCCTGCCTGACCCTTGCCATCTGGTGTTAGCAAGCAATTTGCATCCACCCTTAAATTTTGCTCATTAAACACCCTGGTTGGCAATTGGGTTGCTCCCCTGCAACTTTTTACAGCTTGGCTTTGGGAGCAGGCTGCTTCCAGCAGAGCTGGAAGGTACAAAATCTCAGTTAGATCAGATATTAAAACAAAAAAGGGAACTGGAAAAACAGGTCATAGGATTTTCATGCAGATTTAAAGTGATTTGTCTGTCTTCTTAGAAAGTAAGATGTGGGCCCATGTTCTTTGAAGTTTGTTTTCTATTAGCACTTGTTAGGTGACTTTTAAAACACATTCACAGAAGTATGAAGAATACAAAAAAATGACCAATAATATCACTATTCCGATCATCCCCATTGGTGGTTGTTTTAAATGGAAAATATGCACATGCTTACAAAATTCAGGCACTGCAGAATGATTTAAAAAAAATTCTCTGAATCATGTAAGTGTTGTAAACCAGTGTTCCCTCAGTGGAAAAAGGAAACTGCAAGTATTTATGCACAAATTTACACAGAAGGATAATAAAACATAGGAGAGTCTATAGAGTGCCATTTTTCACTTAATATCTTGGAGATAGCTTTGTGTCAGCATATGAAGGTTTCCTCTAACTTTTGCATCATCTGCAAGGAAGTCCCTTGTATGGACAGATGATCATTTCTTTAACCAGACCCCTGCTGAGATGTGCTTTGCTTATTTCCAATTTTTTACTGCAGGGAGTCTGCAGTGGATATCCTGTGTATGTATCCCTGGGATTTCTATATACTGGATGAATTAATTAAGGTAGGGCTATTGGAATGAAGTAAACATACATTAACATTTGCTAAATAATGCCATATAGTCCCTAAGAAAGGTTGCAGAAATTTGCACTCCCTACTAAAGCAAAGAATAGCCATTTTCCATGTATATCACCAATATTTTATAAAATGTTTGCTCCATTTGGAAATTACTTTGATCTGAATTTTAACGTGAAGTACATTATTTCCCCCCAAATGCAAAGTCAGTTACCCCAACATTGGTTATTTCTATTTTCCCTAATATATCAAGTGATAGATATGCTAATAGTGTTCTTGTTTTACTGCCTTCACCGTCAAACCTGCTTCTCTTCTAAGAGTGGAGGGAAGAAAGATTCTAAATGACCTCGAGACTAACTCCCTGCTCAGAATCTTTGTGTAGCCTTATGGAGGTGGTGTATGTGTGCTAAAGGGCATCCAGGTGAACTGTTGAATCCCAGGGGGGATTTCATTCATTTGAAAATTCACTGAACATAAAAACTGACAAAAATCTTCCACTCAGACTCATATATACACAAAAAGTTCATCAGCAAGTCCAGACTACATCACCAAGTTTCCAGCAAGGCTCAGAGTGCAGAACTCACAACAAGATCAGATTAATCAGTAAAGACTTCCTGGAGGTGTGGACCAAGTCTGGTGGAGAAATACAGGAGCATGCAACCTTGAACAGCATGTCTGCAGTTCCCTAGTGGAATGAATCCTCAAGGCCAGATACATTCAGAACTAAGCTTCTTTGGACCCTTACAAAGATGACAGGTTGCACTCCCAGTGGGGCCTGGAGTAGCACCTCACAATAGAATGAACTGTCATTTCAGCAGCAAATATAGCAATGTTCCAAGAAGGGAATGAAGAAAGACCCTAAATGGCCTTAAGACAGTTTGGATCAGGCAGTTTTGCTGCCAAATGCTGTATCAAGCATACTTAGTTACCCAGGTACTTTGGGTTTAGGAACTGCTGTGGGAACCAGGACCCACGTAAGCAAAGGCCTCATGAACCAAAGTAAATACTTAGGCAAGGCAGTAAAGGGATTATCAGGACTGAGTCTCCTTGAAATTAATGAATATTCCAAGTATCATGTTTGAAGTGTCTTCATTTATCCATAATACACACCAGAACCTTGGACTTACTAGCAATATGTGTTTCCTCATGCCCCTCATCTCCCCTGTTTTTGTGGCAAAGCCAGAAGGTGTGGGTGCCTAGTCATTTGTCTAGCCACTTCCCCAGCAGGTGGCCAAGGCGGGTGCTGTAGGTGAGCGTCACTGCAAGCACGAAGCTCTGGAACTCTGAGAACTGACAAGCTGACTCTCTTCACTTTGGAAGGTGAAGAGAACCAGGCCGAGTGGTGACACCTCCCACAACCTCCTTGCCTTCTTTTCTTGTCTCTGAAAAGTATGACTATACTGCAAATTTGAGTTGTTATTTGCTCAGAGAAAACAGGGTTTCCTCTGGGCAGAGCAGGAGGTTGTTAGTGAGGTCCAGCAAGGCAAAGCTCTCTCAGAAGTTCTGCTGGTATATGGGCCTCTCTGAGGTAGTTAGCATCTGGTGACCTAGACAGTAGCACTGAAAGCAGTAGGAGGGGTGGACCAGGGCATTGAAGACCCCTTTGTATGGGGTTTGTGGTAGACTTCTTCATACCCTATTCCAGAAAGAACTCACCTCCAGCCATAAGATACGTTGCTGTGTAAACAAAACTGTGGATCAGGTCCACTAGTCCTTCCCATATATATGGTGTATCTAAGTAAGACAAGTTATAGATACTGGCATGAAATTAAGTCCCTGTGGCCCCAAGCTGTTTTCTGACTGGATTCTGCTCAGCTCTGCCATGCTTGATCATACCTTTGGATAGTGAAGCTAACCTGAATTTCTAAAATTCTCCTTTTCTTACTTGGGAAAGTTCTTCTCTGGTGCACTGCTCTCTGGGCCAAGGATACTTCTGGAAGTTGTGATGTTCTCCTTGTGTGTCCAGTTAGCCTTAATCTCTATTCTAAAAGGGCAAAAAGAGGTGCTGTTTTTCTGCTCTCATAGTTGATGCTGAGACATCTCACAGTGGGGTCTTGGCTTCAAAATCCTTCCTTAGGAAGAACAGGAAATCCCTGTGGGTCCATCTGAGCCATTTAAGGGCTGGCGGACTCATCAGGCCACCCCCCCAGGTCACTTGAAACCTTGTCTCCCAGCCTCCCAGTTAGTCATCCCCAACTTTTCAAAAGAGCCAAGCCTCAGAGATAACTCTGGTAAAAATATCACTTAGGATTGAAAATGAATTTAACTCTTATATGCAAACTCCTGAGTGGGTTGCAAAGAAATAAGATGCTGTCAACGCGTTTATGGTCTTCTCTCTGGAAAGAGCAGCCCACAACATTTGTGTTTCATCTGGGTCCCAACAGACCCTGGCAAGTTCTTTAACTTCAAGAGGCTCATCTCTTAAATGGCAGTGAATCATGCAGTTGTTGACAGTCTTGCAAAGCACCTAACACACCTCCCAGAGCCTGGAATGTGCCAGTTGCTGCTCACATGTGCTTGGTAATTGCTCCTGCTGTTGTGGTGGTGATGGTGCTTAGTGTTCTCATTTTCTGGGGCTGCCCTAACAAATTACCATAAAGTGGGTAACTCAAAAACATTTCCTTTCCCCTAGTTCTGGAGGCCAGATGTCCAATTTCTAAGTGTTAGCAGGGCCCCACAGCCTGGAAAGGCCCAGGGGACAGTCTCCCTCTGCCTCTGCTGGCTGATGTGATGTGCATGTTCCTTGGCTGTAGCTGAAGCCCTCCGTTCGCTGCCTCATGACCTCATCCCCTCCTCCTCGCAGGATCGACTCCCTGTATCTCGGTTTAATTTCCCTCCATCCCCCAATGGTGAGGATGCAGACTTGCATCAAGAGACATCCATGGAGTATCAGGAAAGTGACTCCATGAAAGGTCTTCATCTAATCCCCTTGGCAAAGACCCTTATTCCAAATAAGGTAACATTCATGGGGATTTTAGGGTATGGACTTAAACAATTTGAGGGGACCTCCACCCACCCCAGCACTCTCAGTAAATGCTACCCTGTTGATGTGGAGCTGCTTGCTACTGCCTGTACCATGAAGAAAGAGGAAATGATAGTACAGTTCAGTGTCTGTGGGGGGTGGTCTTGGGTGGTGCCAAGAAGGCATGTATTGAAAGGTGAAGCTGGCCTGACTGGGTTTCCTTCCCTTCAGTGCATTCTGGGCGTGCTCTGTGTCTGCAGCTCTGACTCCCTTGAGACCTGCTGCCCCTGCTTTACTAGGCTTCTGAACCAGCTCATGTTGGCTAGTACCCCAAGGTTTCAGACCCTTCCTCAGGCCAGTTGCCAGCCCTGCTCGCAGGGATGTGTGGTTTTGGGGAGGGCTCAGCTTGATGAGCTTTCCAGCAGGCCATTGTGTGCACCCAAGCCAGGGCTGATCACCAGAGGTGGGGAGAAGCTCTTGTGCTGTGCATGAACCAGGCCTCCGGGAGGACACAGACTCTAGGAGGACACATCGCCTATGGCCAGGCCAGCAGCACCCGCCATGAGGGATGAGGCTCTTTCTGGCTGGGAATGTTGCTGTCATCAGGGCCTTGTGGGATTGGGTTTGGCAGCTTGTCTGCTTTTTGATTTCAGAATGGGAAGAGGCAGCTTTCAGAGCTGGAAAGGACCTTAGTAGGCAAAGTGAAATCCCTGGTTGAGAGGATGTGTGTGACAGGGGCCTGCTGTGCGGTTAATGAATAGATGTGAGGTTTCCATGCCCTCCAGCTCCCCTGGGGAATAGAATCTGTTTTCAGTGGGCATTCTCCTGCCACCCCCAGCAGGGAACTCAGAATGAACCAAAGTGGCCTGTATATTTTCACGGCTGCCAGGGACCAGCTTGGAGGCAGGAGTTGCTTTCTTAGCAGTTTATATGGAGCTGGAGGGAAATTATAGTATGGTTTGCTTGCTTATTTCACACCCAGGCGCCATGAAGGGGGGACAAGAGTTAGGGAACATAGATTGTTTTCTGCTTCTGCCTTTCAGGTCAGGAAACTTTGAAGAAGTCACTTAAATGATGAGTTTGAGATTCATCATGGAAAAATGAGAGCTGAGAGAACTAACTTCAGTCTGTTCCTCAGGTTAATGAGGGGAGCAAATGGAATCTGACCTGTGAAGGCCTTTTGTGAAAGGCATTACCACTATATAACCACATCAGATTGAATATCATTTTTAAAGAAAATGGTATTGTGTAGGCAGCTCCCAAATAATGCTCTGGTAAAGTTGGCAGGCCTGAAATGTCAGAAGTGATGTCTGTAGAATGTTAAGATGATGGTAGGACTCTCTTCAGCCCCAGGCTTGACATGAGATCTTAGGGTGCATTCATTCTATACTTTGTATGTTCTTGTATGTTCGAATTTACACTGTCTGGCACATATAATGTGCCCCCAAAATGGTCCAACTTGCTCTTTTACCTATGAAGATCAAGGCTGAGGTGAGACTGTGCACTGCAGTTACAACAGCTGATGGACCTTTCTTCAAACACACTGTGTTCCTCCACAACCCTGCACTAACAGGGCCCTCTGATTGGATTGCCTTTATTTTCCCACATATGTTAGAGGCATTTATTCTTTAAAATTCACCTTGAATGCTGGGAACTCCTAGGAGCACTTTCTGGCCTCTTAATCAGAATTGGGCCCTGCTTCCATCTGAAGGAGTGAGGTGCTTCCCTCAGGCATAAGTGTAAGTGTACCAAAAACGTAGTCATCAAGATAAATGATAGTTTACTGCCATGTTTTTGAAAATTAAATGTGGTGCTTCTCTCCCCTGCCCTGGTCTGTTTGGAACTAAATATTCACATTTGGAATAAAGATAGAATCTGACCTCTGCTCTGGTATGACCTCACCTCACCTCACCTCACCTCACCTCACCTCACCTCACCTCACCTCACCTCACTTCACCTCATGCACCTCACCCTACCCCAGTCCTGTCCACAGATGGTGTCTTTTTAAATTTTATGTCTTGTTGCTTGTACATTTTGTACTAACTTTGATTTTGTGAATTGACCTCATTCATTGTCTTGTAACTGAACCCCTTTAATTTTTTCAGAGGCCCTGGCCACTCCCTTAGCTTGTGCCACCTTAGGCACTCACCTCTGCTCATCATGCTAGTGTGGCCATGAGTTCCTTGAAGGTGAAGACACCATCTTTTTTTTTTACGTGGGTGTGTGTTAGGAGTTGTGTGTGGAATGAAGAAGAAATTGAGATGGAAGAGATGGATAGCGATCTGTGAGGCTAACCCACAGAATGAGGCTCCTCGGAAGCATATCCAGGTCCAACTTTAATGAAGTCAAGATGCCACTTATATACCCCACCCAGGAAATATTACAATGATTTAATGAGGAAGTAGCAAAGCGTACCTGACATGCAGCAGGTAGAATGCGGGGATGTGCAATAACAGGAGAATTTACCTTTGGGGGCAACTGTCATTACTAATAGATCATATGTCTCTCGGGACATTTTAAAGAGGTTAGGAAGCTGGGTTCCAGGTGAGAGATATGCTATCCACCACCCTCTAGTGTGCCAGAGGGGACTAGAGAGATAGGAGATGTTCCTCTCATCTGAAGCTCCATCTCTCTACCTGCTTCCACATTCCATGGGTGTGTTAGAGACCAACTAGACTCCTGTGGTCAGTCTTTGCTTTCAGCTGTCTCTCTCCTCCCCCCATCTTGAGATCCTGCCCAATCCAGGTTCAGAAGCTTTTGGTGATTGTGTTCGTTTTACTGAAGAGTTCACAAGGAAAACAGAATGCCGCAATATCTTCAAAATCCTACCTGAGAGGTCTTTTAGTTCTTTTTCCCAGAATTCTCTCCTGCCAGCTATCTCCTTTTTTGTCTTTTTCTTCACCTCCCAATTCCCTAGTAAAACAAATGCCCAGATGCTATTATTCCTTTCTCCTTACAGATTCCATCTTGAGTGGTGGTGGTAATGGGAACATTGGATAGAGGGTCTTGGTCCAAAGAACTGCCCCACAAAATCAACACCTGGTACTCAAAGGGACTCAGTGAGGGACTGATGAAGGGATGAATGACTGAATGAATGAATGAATGAACAAGACCCAGGTGCAATAAGTGATTTTGATAGGGGAAATAGTCTCCATACCTCTTCTTAATAGAGCCAGAAAAAAACATTAACAAGCCTGAGGGACTTGGGCAAGTTGCAGTTGTTTTCTTACTGCTTTCTTTCCTTATGGAGCACTTTCCTAGAAAACAAAGTGTGTGAAGTGTCTTAGCCTCACCACTTCTTCATCTGTCCCTGGCTCTGAGCTCCTCTCACCTGTGAGCAGCAACCACAGAGAGATCACTGGATGAATCTGAATGAGTCTGCTTTCTACACTGGAAAAGTTTGTTCTTCAGCTCACCCCTCAAAGTAGGGATTTTGCCTAATGATCCAAAGTCTCCTTGGGCTCCATGTCACAGTGCTCTGAGTTTTCTTTCTCTGAGATTCCAGAACAGGACTGGATGTTGCTTTTGTGTTCACAGGGGCATAATCACTGTGGGGTTGCCTTGCCCTCTGCCTGGAAGAACTGAAGGAAATTGGTCCTTTCTTGAGTATAACAAGGTCATTGTCAATTTTTTTCAGACAATAGAAGCAATTCACTATGGAACACTTAGAAAACAGAAAAGAATATGAAAAGAGAGATTCTGAAAATCACCTAGAATCTTACCCCGGAGGTAACTACAGTTAACGTGTCCTTCTGTTCTCATTCAGACTTTCTTCTCTGTCTCTTTGTAGAAAACACTAATCTTCCAAATGGGAAGATGGGGAAGAGCACTGCATGTTCTGTATCCTGATCTACTCCTCTGGCACCATACCCAAAGTGCAGGGGCAGGTATTATCACAAAACCACCCTCCCGTGAGCCTGTGTTCCATATCAAAGAGCCTGAAGATCTTGCACCCAGTAGGGGTGTTCTGACTGTGCCTCCTGCTTCCTGTTTACAGTCCAGGAAGTGAGCATTTGCCCCCTCAGTTTCTTTAGATTGGGTCTCACTGACATGCGCTGCTTGTGTGCATTGCACACATGTTCTGCTAGGCTGACTGCTGCTCTGTCACTGCAAGGAAGGGGATTGGGTGGAACCATTTTAAGTGTTCTCATGATGGCACCACCATGTGGGTTATTATAATCCCTGTAATGCTATATGAGAAGCCCATGGCTCAAGAGGGTGAGCCTATGGCAGTCACCAGAGGATTGTGGGAGGGAAGTGACTTAGCCAAATGACAGCAGGAATATGGTAGCGGGAAGGTGCTGGAGGGAACAAGATATGAGGGAGATCAGGAGGAAGAGTCCACACAATAAGTCAATGTGTGCGGTCCGTGTTGAGAAGAAGAGGGAGCAATCAAAGGCAGTGCTTAATTTCAAAGTTGGTGGGGTTGGATGGTGGGGCAATCCAGATAATAGATGGGAACAGATGAGATGAAGGCTGAGTTTGGAGGGAAGGGATGTAGAAAGCTAAAAGAGGATGAACTTGAGATGTCCGTGAGTTAAACACATGGTTTCCAGTGGTTACATGGAGTTTGAAGATCTTGCTCTGGCCTCCTCTTCCCTTGTTCCTTTTCTGTGTTCCAGTTTCCTCCTCAAGCCCCTGTCCCCACCACAGCCTCTAACAGTCAATCCTTTTACTTGGCCCTGCCTCCCCTGCCTCTTTGCTCCATGTCCTTTATGCAAGCCAAGTGTCTGTGCTCCCCATAAGGGCCTGCTAGTATCTTCAGCATCCCATTTTACAAAGGTAAGGAAACAGAAGGAAAACAAAAATTATTTTTAAGCTATTGTCCCTCAGTGTCACGGTGAGGGAGCGCTGTGGGGCCATTGTCTCTCAATGTGTGTAAGGTGACCAGCTCATCTTAGTTTGCCATGATAGTCCCACATCCAGTTTGGCATTGGTGATGCCAATTGCAGAAAATCTGGCTGACCAGGGAATCCAGGGTTTACTCGCCTTAGAGGAGCTAGGAAACAGGGAGGTATCTTCCTGCACTGTTAGGACCTATACTCACTCCAGGTTGGGTCCCTATCTCCCAGGGGGCTCCTCGAACACAGTAGCCACATCACATGGTACTGCCAGGACAAGTATGCTACTTGAACCTAAGTCACCTGCCAACTGAGCCCTGAGTCCTGATCCCTGGAGATGGGTTGTGATACAGACCCCTAACTAAGCCCACCATAGAACTTCTTTAAATATTTATCCAGGGACTGCAGCCTGGGTTACACACAGAAAGGGGGCAGATCTAAGGGTAAGTGCTTTTTCTTGGCTGATGAAACAGCAGAGAACTCTAGTATATACACAGGTGTCTTTCTGCTTATAATTCCCTCTGAAGCCTCAAAGATGAAAGCCTTCTTCCTGCTTTATTTAGAAAAAAACAATACCTGCCCTAAACTCCCCCAAACCCTAACTCTGCAAAGACCACCAGCGCTTGATGTCACACTTTCACATCTGGGAACATAGCTCTCACCCACTCTCATCATTGGGAACAGTGGGTATAATGAGCAGATGTTTCTCTAATAATGAGAAGATGTGCAGGCGCTGACACACGAGTATAGTTTCCAGTTCGTAAGTTAATTAGCAAGCTGGGGAGCTCAGATAAATAAAGCTTTCTGTTTCCTTTCCTGGAGCCTAAAATATATGATCTGGAGGTTCTCTTCCTTCTAGTCCCTCCACCCCAGATATCAGAATTGGAGGGGCAGCATTTAAATGCTGGATGATTTTGTATGTCTAGAATTGACTGCTAAGCTGTTGGTCCCACAAAAACTCTAGCTCGTAGATGTATAGTTGATTCTCAGATATTTTCTGGCTGATTTGGCCCCTCTCCACCCCAATGTTGGCTGTTATGTCCTCTATGTTGACTTTTTCATGAGCTTTATTGCACTCCACTAAGAGTGGAGAGGAGGCAGGAGTGGGAGAGGACCAACGATGCCTACAGTTAGTGGCTTTTTGGTTTCATATTCCTCTTCAAGCCATACTATGAGAGAGGCATCATTGTCATTCCTGTGGTACATATGAAAAGTAAAGTCCTAGATAAGTTCAGCTACTGTAGCTGTTTGACAGAGTTCCTTATCAGTGGCCCTTAGAGGTGAGCAAATTCATGTCTTCCTGCTTTTAAAGGTGTATGTCTTTGTCAACTCAGCTACCATACAAAAGACCATGGATGGGTGGCTTCAACAACATTTAATTCTCACCCTCTGGAGACCTGAAAGTCCATTGTCAGGGTGCCAGCAGGTTCCATATCTGATGTGAGCCTCTTCCTGGTTTGCAGATGGTCAGCTTCTCCTCTTGACCTTATATGGACTCACCTTGCTGCACAAGGGGAGGTGGGGGGAAGGGAGAATCTTTCTCTTTTTAGAAGAGCATCCATTCCCTCATGAGTGTCCTACCGTCATGATTATCTAAACCTAGTCACCCCCAAAGCTCCCACCTCCAAATACCATTACGTTGGGAGATAAGAACTCATGATGTTTGTGGCAGCACAGACATTCAGTCTGTAGCAGACTCAGTCAGAATGGATTCAGGCACTTCCTGTAGACAGATGCTGACTGATAAGAGAGCTCAGGGAGAAGTCAACCTTCTGAAGTCACCCCAAACCTTAGGATCTGCATTGCCCACTCTGTAGTTCACTTGGCTTTTTTTCCCCTTCCCTCTCTTTCAAAATTCCACCCTACAGATCCTTCTTCTTTTTGATAAAAGGTAAAAATAGAAACAGTTATTGTTTTCAAGCAGGTTGACTGACTATTTAGGACCCAAGAGTATATCTCACAATTTACTCCAGCCTGAAGAGCCTGTGTTTCTTTATAAAAATATAATACTCAGAATTTGAGACTTGGAGCTGAATGAATATGTTCCCCTGGTTGATGGTGTGTTTACTGAATATCAGTGGCTGTTGCTAACCATGCTTTGGAAACAAGAGACATGTGTTTTTAATAGAATCACAAGTTTTATGCCTTGTTAAAAATACCAACATGGATGCTGGCTGGAGGGATGAGGCAGGATGTCACTGAAGGGCAATACTTCTTTGTCAGCCTGATGGGCAGAGGAAGGATGACTGGTATCCTCATTTTTGCCTTAATTCAAAGGATAGCTTACCCTGTTCTGTTTTAGAAATGACCACTGGCCACTAGCTGGTCTTCTTAGCTCCACCCATGCATGGAATAGCACTGAGCTTCATTCTTCCTCTAGGGTAAGTGAAAACCAGAGTTTTTAATCTTTCCACCATTAGCCTCTATGACGAGCACCTATGGTACTCTCCCCTTGATTGTACATACCTAGCATAATGGGTGTGCCCATGTAAGTGCACACACCTGGGCCTGGGGGGAGGGGCTCAAAGGGAAAATCCAGCCTGGGGGAAAGGAGAGAATACAAAAAGGCAGCATGAGGAGAATGCCAGAAAAGAGAGAACATGAAGAGAATGAGAGAGAGAGAGAGAGAGAGAGAGAGAGAGAGAGAGAGAGAGAATATAAAGATTCCTAGGCAGGTGGGGGACTTGCCAGCCTCCAAGGCCTACTGCCCCTGTGCCTTACCCATTTACTATATGATTGGCCCAGCCTCCCTGCTTAGTATATTTACCTGCTACCCTGAGAGCATTAAAAACCTGTAAAATCGACCAAGGCACCAACATTCTTCTTAAGTTGCTAGAACCTATGGTGAAACTATCTGAATTGAGATGGTTGCAAAACACTTTCGTCACGTGGAGGACAAGGTACTCATGCCTATTTCCAGAGAAACTTTTGGCTTCATTGTGGAAAGCATCCATGGGATTTTGTGGATGGCCTAAATAACAGCATTTTGGGAAAGAAACATAGCCCTTGCTACTTAAAGGAGACATTCTGAATGCTATTACCTGGGGCAAGACCCCCACACACAAGATAACTGGTTATCCTCATATTCCCCAAAGCACCACCCATCCTGACACCATCCCTTAATTGTAGTTTTCAACAGTGTGTTACTATTTTGCTTGTAAAAGAAATATCAGCATAAAAATGAAATAAATTTCCATCAGTAATTTCAGCACTGCAGATACCATGCATCTCCAATACATTTCTTTTCAATCTCTTTCTGCTTGCAGAGATGTAAATAGAATATTTACAAAATTGAGTTCATACTTTACAGCTTTGTGAATGGCTCCTCCCCCACCTAATGGCACATTTTGTTGCTACTTCCCATTTCATTAAAGAGCTTCAGATGTGTTTTTACAAATAAATGCAAAATACTCCATCCAATGGATGCACCACAATTGATTTAACCAGTGCTCTGTTTCTCAAATATTTTGACTGCAGATTTTTCCTATTATAGAAACACACTGTAATATTCTTGTCCTTTACTCTTAATTACATGAAATGTTTTTTTTTTGTTTGTAGTCTCTGCTTTTTTCTCATGTTAAATGATGGATGTGTTCTAGCAATGTAAATCAAATTGCCTTTTCAGTGCAGAAGCACTCCCCTCGCTCCAATTAAGGAACCATGTATTGCTTTGTAAAAAGGGCCATATTAAAAAAATAAAATAAAGAATGAGA
The DNA here is from genome assembly GCA_004024945.1 of Uropsilus gracilis. Taxonomy (NCBI): domain Eukaryota; kingdom Metazoa; phylum Chordata; class Mammalia; order Eulipotyphla; family Talpidae; genus Uropsilus; species Uropsilus gracilis. The sequence goes on from PVHY01004976.1 coordinate 67,477, forward strand.
ATGGAAGGGGGAATGTTTGCATGTCTTTTATGTAACCTAGAATGTATTGTGTGGGTTAAGATTGCACGCTAATGAGTTTACAATCTACTTCCAAGGAAGCCTGATTTCTACACCACAAAAAGCTGAAGAGTAATAGATGAAAGAACATAACAAGGTGTCAAACTCTACAGTGGATGAATATGTATTAAGGGAAGATAGTAAATGGAGTAACAAGTCTGTGTTTTCTGGCACCACAAAAGACTTCTGGAGAGAGAGGAGATTTGAGCTTGATCTTAAAGAATCTCTTTTAAGAGTAGAAATCTACCTTACACTGAGCCATTTCTATGTGCAGGGACTTTGCACGTTGCAAGCATCCTTTAATTTATTCCTTAAAATGGTTCCACCTATTTATTGGTAAAGACAGCTGCACCTTTGCTAAAAAAAAAATAAAATGAAATAACAAAACACTACAATAAGATTGAAGATTTGTATAACACAATAAGATTGGAAAAACTTGCAAGTACGATATGATTGATAGACACAGGACAAACATTTTTTAAAACAGAAGAAATTAGGACAAAGGGGAAAATCTGTACAGGAAGAACATAAACACTATGAAGGAAGGGTTTTTTTTGCCTGTTTTGTTTACTGGTGGCTCCCATACAACTGGATTAGTGACCAACCATCATAAGTGTTTGATAACTATTTATTTTTTGGCCTAATGAATGGAAGGAATGGTTGAGATGTTTGCATGAGTCCATACTACATGCAGTTTTGACTCTGAGCTTCCTTATAGACAAATCAGGTAGGGTAGCATGTTCAGAAATGGCCTCAACTTATAAAGAAAAGATTTTGCAGGCAGTGGGACAGGATTTGACCAGACTATGTGAAGCATCTATTTCAAGGAATGATAATGTCATAGGGGGTCATTTGAAGGTGGAGATACAGAGAAGCTTATTTGGCAGGTCAACATGGGGTGAAAAGGAGCCAGGTCATGAATAAGCCATCGGAAAGCCTGGGCAAATGCCAGATTTACTTAAAGGGAAAGCATTTCCATCATTTCCTTCCCACACCTGTATCCTCTTTTCTAGACCTGAAACTTACCCCACTCCCTAATTCATATGTTGAACTCCTGTGTGACTGTATCTAGAGATAGAGTCCTTAAGGATGTATATTAAAATGAAATGGGGTGGTGAGACAGATTCTAATCTGATAGGATTTGTATCCTTAGAGGAAAATAAAGACTTCAGAGAGTTGACAGAGAAAAGGCCAAAGGGGGACACACTGAGATGGCAGTGTCTTCAAAGCAGCTATCCTCCTTGACCTCCTTGACCTTGGACTTCCAGCTTCTGAAATGGTGAGAAAATCATTTCTTGTCATTGAAGCCACCCAGTCTGGTATTTTGTTATGGTCAGAAGATTAATACACCCTCCAGGTCAGATTCCAACTGACCTGGAAGAGGTGAACACTGCAAAGGTGTCCTTCAGTCCAGAAATCTACAGCATTACAGGGTTTGTAACTTTTAGAAGAGAATTCAAGCCTCATGAATCTGTCATTGCATATCTGAGAGCTGTCTCTCAGAGTAGACCCACTGGCCATTATTTTGGAGGAAGGTAATACTACTAGACTGGGGGTGGCCAAAGGGCACACTCAGAGTTTGAACTGACCGAGTTCATTCTCTTCAGTTTTGGTTTGGCAGTATCCACTGTATCTTTTTCAACCTATCTATCTAAGTCCTTGCCCCCTTCACCCATGGCCCCTCTGAGCCCAGATATAACTTACGTACAATTACAAATTAAAAATGCTCATCATGGGGTAGATGGTTGGGGGACAGTGGTCACTGTGAACCCCTCACTTACAGCATCTAGTCCCAACCATAAACTTCTCCAGGGATACTGGCCTCCCAGGGTTGGGGCCACGTGGCAGGAGCCTGGGTTTGTGTTTTTCTTTGGCTGCCTGTGGGCTTAGATTATGCATTTTCTTCTCAACTGACTTCTGTAACCCCCAAAGCTATTTTTACAGTGAAATTGATGCTTCTGTTTTGCTGTAGGAAATACTGTCTCTGAGCATCATTATTGGTAAAGTTGAGCTGCCTGGTGGAGCGTGTGCACTGATTGATTCATGGGAGCAAGCGCTCCCCTTCCCCCAACCCCTCTCACTGCCCACCAATTGTGGACCTGGGGCTGGGCTTTCATCCTGACCTGCTGGCAAGGTCATCAGGGTCACTGTGGCTCAGGCCTGACCTCATGCTAAACTTGGCTGCTGATCTTGGTCATTTTCACCAATTATTTTTAAAGGATTATAATAATATAATGGGAATTTCAGGTTGTTTTCCAAGTAGCTGTAGGGATGACTGTATTAATTTGTTGCCATTTTCTAAATCATCAGCTTCTAGGCAGCAATAAAACTTAGAAAATTTTGCTAATGTTTTTGTTTTTAAGGAAGGTATTTAGAGATTGGAAAAATGAGTCAATTAAAAACCATTTCTGAGGTTTTTTTCTGCTCTTAATAGATGCCAGTTCCCTCCACATTTTTGTCTTCCCTTTTAAGGGAGCAAGTTTAAAACTCCAATGACAAGCTACCATGGGTTTATATTCTTCTGTGGGATTCTCACTACAGACTGTGTTTGGAAAATAAATCAATAAGTAAATAAGATAAATAAACCAAGAATGTAAATATAATGTTTTCCTAGCCTTTCCCCCGCTCGTCTATGCTACCCCAGAGATGACTTAGCTTCTTGCCCTTCACCACCCTCTAAGGAGGCACCTGTCTTGCCTGAATGGTTTTTTAAGATCCTTTAGGATCAAGGCCAGGCCAGACAGGGACAGATCTTCATCTGGGGGATGCCAGCTGGGGTAGGAGCACATCCTGAATGGGGGAAAACACACATTTGTACAAAGTTTCCCCTCCAGGCATCTGTGGCCCCTGCGTCCCACCAAATTTCTCCCCATATCCTTTCCATAGGCACAAAGAAAGTCATCAAAATATTTCCTTCAAAACTGGTTGAAAATGAGCCACTTTTGGAGAATGTGCACAGGGAAACAGCTGTTCTCCTTGAGTTCTGTTTCTATCTGGGGGAGGAGATTCAAGACACATGTTGAAGACAAGTGGTAAGAGCCTGTGAAGGAAACAATTTAGGTAGAAGGGAGGTTTAACAAGCTTGGCTACTGTCTTTGAACCATCTCCATGATGTTTGAAATTGCATATGAAGTGTGTGAACCTGGTGGTCTTCCCTTTGGATGGCTGCATTGTATTTATTTGACCGCAGTATCACTTGAGACTGTCTCATGGTGATAATTTGGATATATTAGACATACACTTTCCCAAAAGAACCACATGGCGCTACATTTACGTAAGTCAGCACTGTCCAGTGCTTCAGAGCCTGGGCTTGAGAGCTGGCCAGACTTCTGTCCAGTTCCAGCTCTGAAGCCCCTTACTGGTCACCAAGAGCTGATTTCTAAGACTTCCGGAGCTCCAACTTCTTGATCTATGAACACTAGAGAGATGAGAACCTCGCTCCTGAGGTGGTTTTGAGGATCAAAGGAGGTAACCACTTGCAAAGCATTGAGAAGGGCGCCTGTCATGTAGGATGTTGTTGGCGACTATCAAAAGTTCATGTTGTGACAATTTCCAATGATGCCTTGTGAAAATGACTGTTGGTGTGAGGCATTCTTCTGATCTGAGGAGCCTTTCTGGGCTGCTGCCAGGCTTTTGTTACTCCAGCTGAGGTCAGAGCAGCCAGAGCATTTGCAGGTGCCAAGATCCATGCAGGATGTGGGCCTGTAGAGGAATATCAGGTAGAGCAATCAGGACTGCTCTTTTTGCTAAGATGGGAGAAATGAGTCAGGTTCAGCCCTGTGGCTTTGTAGCAGAAGATGCAATACAATCTAACTAAAAGCCAGGCTGCAATTGTGCACACTGAAGCAGAAAATATGCCCCAGAGATACACTGTGTGTGTGTGGGTTGGGGGGGGGGCAGAACGGGACTGGGAGGTGATACAATTGTACCCCATGGTACACTTTTACTTGAGTGCTTGGAGAAAGACCCCAAGTGGAAGCAAGTCTGTGCTTGATCTTCCACACTTGATCTTCTTCTGTGCTCTAAATCAAGTTAGTTTAAAGAGAACTGTGGGCCAGGCACCTTGGCTCATGCCTGTAAGCTTCAGCCTATGAAGCGGCCGGGGCTAGGGATCGCAGTTCGAGTCCCGCCTGAGGCCCATAGCAAGACCTAGTTCCAAAAAAATAGCTGGGTTGGTTGTGCACTCCTGTAATCCCAGCTACCTGGGAAGCTGAGGCTGGGGATTGCTTGAGTCTGTGGTACCCCGGGCAACGAGAGCCTGTGGTTTCACGGGCAAAAATAGTCAGACCTAGTCTCAAAAAATAAATTAATTAATTTAAAAAAATTAATAAATAAAGAGAACTGTGAAGGCCATTCCTTGGCTGCAGGGATGTGTAGAGCTGGAACCACCAGCTCTTCCTCTGTGCTGTCAGGACAGGGAGGTCACTCCTGAACTGTGACTCAAGGCCTGGTGGTCTCCACAGTCTGCACTGACTTCCTCTTGACCTTGAACGAGTCACATCTCATCTACAAGCTTTCATCGCTTTGTCTGCCCAGTGATCTGGTTGGACCCTGTGAACTTCCTGGACACAGTGAACTTGGTCAGAACAGGCACATCTATGATCTGTGATGACCCTTGGCTGGTGAGGAAAATCCAGATCCAAGTGACAGGCTTTCCTGGGCAGATCTGAACCAACACATGCTCTACAGCTCAGGTTCTTACTGTTCCTCTCAAAGACACCAGTCTGAGAAGAAAGAGGTTTGCCCTTTGTAGCCTTTTTGAAAAAACAAAAATGAGCAGAAACATGTGGAAACTTTGAGTCTTGGAGTCCATGATTAACTTGGGTTTTTCAGAAATTGTACACACTGACTGAGAGGAGAAAAGGGCAGTGAGCTGAGGCCAAGGATGTGGGTGATCAGCAGTGTGGCATCTTGCTCCAGAATATATCCTGGCTTGTGGATGTGGTCAGCCCAGGGGACTTGCAGGCATCAGCGTGGAAGCTGTGCTTGCTGTCACCTGTGAAGTGCGCCAGGGCACAAATTGCCCCACTTACCTCTTTTCTCAGTGCAGCACACTCCCAGTTTAGTGGCTTAGAGAGCAAGCATTTTATTGTTTTAATTCTTTGGGCCAGGAATTTGGGTAGAATTTGCCTGGGCAGTTTTCTGCTCTATCTGGCTTGAACTGACTCCCTCGGCTTGTGTCTGGGCCGGTCCAGAGGGTCCAGGAAGGTTTTGCTCTTGAACAGAGAAGAGCTGGGAGACTGGGTTCAACTAGGGCACTGGCATAAGTGAGCCTTTCTCCTTATAATTCTGGGGCTTTTCCCTCTCCATCTGGTCTCTTCTTGCGGTATCTTTAGCATCATCACCAGACTTCTTACATAGTAGCTCAGGGATCTCAACAGAGAGGAAGCAGAAACTGCTAATCCTCTTAAAATCTGGGACCAGAACTAGCACAGCATCACTTCTGCAGATTCCACTGATTGAGCAGCCACAGAACAGCTTAGATTCAAAGGGATGGAGGAATAGACTTTGCATCTCAATAGGCAAGTGCAGGTGGGGACAGGAAAGGAAGAAATTTGAGGTGACTGTCCTTGGGGATAAGCCACCCCATGGCACCTTGAGAAGAATTTGCAAGAATTTGGTGCCTGGGGTCACATCAAGGATAATGATGCCCACAGGGCCTTTGTGGTTACAAGACTGGCAGCCTAACTATCCTTCAAGATCCAGTCTCCTTCTGTCCCTGGGAGTGATTAGAAAACAGTGTGAATCCTGTTTTAGCTCCTAACACCCAGGGGTCCGTTCTGACCCAGTGATGAGGGCACATCCAACCCCAGAATTCTGAAGCCCTGTCATGGCTCCATGTTGTGCTGTCTTGGGTGGAATAGAAGAGGGTCACTGCTTGCTCCATTTATACTTACTCTATACCTGGGCCTGACGGTGCCAGACTCTTAGCAGGAGATGGGTGTATGAACTGAAGGCAAAACTTTCCATGTCCTTCCCTGCGTGTCTCCATTTGCAAGGCTGACTTCCTTCTCAGTGATGGCCTGCAACCCACCTCATTTTCAAGGCCTGCTTCCTCCAACTTTTGCTGGAATGACCTAGTTTGTGGAATTCTATAAACTTAGGCTGAGTGAGTTTCCACCATTAGATACTGCCTTGCATTGTTAATTATCTTTTCATCTGCATACTAATTATTCCTAACTAGGCTACTGGATAATTGAAGTCAGGGCCTGGTTTGTATATGCCTTGATATCCTTCCTCCCGTTTCTTACTAAGTTGGTGTTTGTCCTGATGTTAGTGACTTTGGACAAGCATCAGATGCTGATTGGAATAAACTGAATATATTGCCCTAAGAATAAACCAGTGGTGGAAATGGAGTCATACCCACAGGCTTGGCTCAGTGAGCTTTGCCAGGAGAGTTTTCCTACATTAGAAACAAGGATGGCTGTCCAGCCATGACCAAAGCAGTGGTTCTGGATCAGGGGTCTGGGTGGCTGTGGGATGTGTCCCTAGCTGTTACCTGTGTCTGGGTGCCCGTGGTTCTTGTTGCCTGTTGCTAATCAGTCTGAAAATGCTTCAATTATATCTCCCCTCTGGAAGGTGGGTGGGGGTATCAGACTTCAGGGAGGGAGACTTTGTGACTGAGGAAGCAGGAGCAGCTTTTGGAGCATTTATGGAATGTTTTTCAACCTCCTGCCACCCAAGGAAAGATTTTCTTCCTTCTTGTCTCCAAAGGTCACTGTTCCTGAGTCCTTATACTCACATATCTTGAGCTAAAAACCACCAAGTGGACTTGGCAGATTTCCTTTTGAATTGTGTGTTGCTGTGTTTGGTTCATCCATTTGGACATACCAAATCCCTGGAGACAATTGTGAAGAAACAGACATCATCATTTGGGTTACTTATTTTTAATGTACAAAATACCTCTTTCTCTGGAACCTGGGTTGGTACGGTGAAAAAGGAAAAGTCAATATCCAATTGGGGGCAGGACTCTCAGATACCTGTTTCCTGTATGTTCCTCTCAGTTCTCTAATGGAGCAGATTTCATATAGAGCATTTCTTTAAGATTACATCAGTTGTTCGTTAGAGATCAACATACACATGGCCGACAAACCTGGGAAGGGCTGAGGCTCTTCAGAGGCCCCACAGAGGTAAGCCACACATTTTCCTGACCTGGTGATTCTGTGGTCCTCAGGCATCCCCACCCAGTTACCTTACACACATCCAGGGACCAGACATAATCAACATTTATTTACGACCATGACACAGAGGCAATAAATGCTATTCATAATATACCAGAAGATGGGTGAGCTCTTACAGTGTATTATGAATCACCAAAGATATTAAAGGAAGCTGAAATTATAGGCAGTCTAGCCATATTGTTACATATTTTCATATTCTTGATTTTGATAATGGGTCATCTAAATATTATTTACTAGAAAAGTCACTTAGTCTAAGAATTTATATAAATTTTGTGCCATGTGCTCTTGTACCCATAGCCTCACTTCATCTTTTTGGATAAATGGGACCTTTAAGAAATAAATCATAAAAGGATGCTTCCTTTATCTCCTTGTCTTCTTGGTTTGCATTGCTTTAATAAAATCATTCTTAAAATGGAAAGCCCTTGGTTTCAGGTATGCAACAGGTATTAACTGGATCATCTTGTGTTTTCCTGACCTCTAATGAAGACCATTCTTCTGTTCCCCCCCACATCCCACTCCTCATTCTTGTCTCCAACCCATGTCTTCACATTAGATAGAGGCCTGCGTGATTATAGACATGGCTCAACTTCTCCCCCAATTAACTTCCTCTTTCCCTTCCATTCAGTTTTTACATGGTTTGAACAAACATTTCTTTCTTCTCTTTTGAAGATGTACTTTGTATTGTTTGAAAAGAATCAGATGTTAATTTACAATTACTAGGGGCTTATTCACATTTAACCATCTGTTTCAAAATGTCCTGGGGTTTGCTTTAATCATGTACATTATGACACAGAAAGAACCGTTATGATCGAAGTTTACAGACACAAACCCTTAGAAATAAGGCCATGCCTTGCTTGGTCATGTGGTGGGTACCAGTTCAGGAGATAAGAGGAACATGAGGGAGAATGTGGGTCAAAGTTTTATGGCAGATTTTTGGGGAAGGATGGAAGAGGTGGGCAAAGGAGGAACAGGCTAGTTTAGACAATTTCAGCAGGCTTCCAGATGTGGGGACTCACTGGGAAAGCTTGATAAAGAACAGAAGTTGGGGGGCTGACCTTGGTGCTTAAGAAAGGTGCTCATGGGGGGACAGTCCTTCCTAAGACAGAGGCCAGGTTGACTCAAATCTGTCTAAAAGTCAGAGCATCAGAATGGAGAAAACAGTGAAAATGTTGTTAATATATCATCCTTTAAATAAACGTTTTCCCAAGAGACACTAAACATACTGAGCATCAGCTGTGTGTCTGGTGTTTGCTGTTTGAGAGCAGCACCAGGCCAGTCCTGAGTACATGGTGGGCCCTCGAGTCTTGTTATTTAAGTGCTGAAAGAGTGCTCTGCACTTAGCCCTGGGGTGCCAGCCTAAGAAAATACTTTTGCCCCCAAGGAGTATTCTTTTTACGTGGAGAAGGAGGCATATAGATGAATTTATTTAACAGGGTGAAAGACCCTGGTAAAAGCTGCAATAATCTTCAAACCTACTCCCACAGTCCCTGTAACTACAGAATGACCTCATGGTCTACCAGACCCTTTAAGCAGAACTTGAATGAGCCTACTTCCTCCACATCCCCCCAACCCTCTCATTCCACAGCCATCATATTTTGTTCATTCCACCTTCTAAAAAATGGCCAAACTTGACTCTTCTCTGTCTTGACTGACTGCAAAGCGATGCGTGAGGCTGAGCTGAAAGAAAACCTCTGGCTCCCAGCTTTTCCACATACCTCTCCTAAAGGCCTGGTTAGAGTGGGAGATGGGGGGATAACCCCCCCAATCCTGGTTTTGCTATGTTGCACAACAGAACTCTGAGTGCTAATACAGAGCAGCTGTGCACCAGCCACTGGTGGGCATCTAGGAGGGGAACATGTGGGAGGGGTGCCTGGCAGCCCCTCCACCCACTGCCAGGGCCCCACCACCCAGAGAGTCCCTTTAAGAATGTTCTCTCCTTCCTAGAAACAGTTGTTTCTGGCAAAGGCCTGGAACCTGCCCAAAACCAGAGACAATTTTGAGGTACAGTTTGTCTGGGGCACCTCCCACTTCTTTATGTGCCTCTTCCTTTTTTAATTCCCTTCAGGGCCATCAGGAGGGCCTGGTACTGAGGGTGACCATGGTGTCACCTCCTCTTTGTGACTCAGCCACATGAGTGGAATTTAAAGGTCACTCTTCCTGATGGCATTTGTACCATCCCAGAGCACAGAACAAGGAAATATGTCCTCCAAAGGGCTGACTTCTTAATGGGGATGGTGGGTGGTGTCTTTTGGTCCAGGGGGCATATGTGTGTGTCACAAAAACTGCCATTACTTGCTCCTCCAGCTTCCTGAGGCAGAAGGGCCTGGGGAAAGGTCTGGCAGCCACACTCCAGTTCAGGTTCCATTATATGTGTCACTAGTTGTGATTGGGGTCCCAAGAGGGAGGTATGTTTGTTTGTAGGAGATGCCATACAAGATGGCTTAAACAACAGAAGTTCATATCCTCACAATGCTGGAGGCTGCTAGTTCAAGTTCAATGTGTCAGCAAGTTTGCTTTCTCCAAGGCCCTCTCCCTGACTTGCAGATAATATCATCTCTCTGTTCCTCACAAAGCCGTTCCCCTGGGCATAGTTGACCCTGATGTCTCTTTGTATGTCCAAATTTCCTCTTCTTTCAAGGACTCTGTGTATGTTAGATGAGGACCCACCCTGAAGTCCTCATTTTAGTATCATCTCTTTAAAAGTCCTATCTCTTAATTCAGTCATACTCTGAGGTATGGGGGCCTCGGTCTTCAACATGTGATTTTTGGAAGGAGACAATCCAGTCCTTAACAGAAAGATAGCCCAAGGGTAGGGATTGAGAATTTCAGTTTCCAAAAATACTCAAAGGAACAAGAATTTGTAGGTCAATGGTCTCCATTCAATAAAATGCTAGATTGGTAGATTCCATTATATGAACCACGATCATCTTTACTAATAGGAATAGGATGTTGTGTTAAGTGTGCAATCTAAAAATCCCAGTGAACAAAATGGGCACAGAGAGGGGAAAATTGTTGAACTAAGCAGATTTGCAGTTTTGTGTTTTTGTTGTAATATTTGCTTACTTGCTCATTATTTTTTCATCCACTGCACTTGCTGACAAAACAGTAGCAGGTGCCAGCATTTTAAAAACTTTCTGAGTAAACAATTGAATGGACATAATTTCATGTACTAAATAAATACAATTCTGTGTATTTGGGAAAACTCTCTTTCAGTCTTAGTAGTGAAAACATCATCAGAACATAGCTTTGAGTATCTCTGCAAAAAGCAAAGTTCCTGTGTGTCTGCACTAATTAGTCAGAAGATGGATGGAACAAATAACCCTTGTTTAAAGATATCTGAAAGAAAGGAAATTTGAGAGGTTCATTATTTATAGTGTGGCTTCTCTATCCATTTTCTTTTTCATTTATTCAACATAGTTGATTGAACATCTTCAATCCTGCTTAAATCAGTGTTCTGGTAGGTAGATGGAGGATGGGCGTAATACCTGACTGGGCAGTCCTCTGATAGAGAAATGAATGGGGTCCTCCTGTCTGGAGGACCCAGTTATCAGTTATAAATTTTAGTTGCAAACCACAGAATTAATTCTGGATGGTTAAAGCAGAGAAGGAATTTGTTAAAGAAGTTTCAACACAGACAGAATCTAGCTAGGAAGCTAAGCAGCCAATCTACGCAATGTACTGTTCCAACAGAACCCCTTCTGTCTCTGCTGGTGCCTGGGTGTAGAGCACAGACACTGCTTCCAGCTCTTTGCCACCAACATCTCTGAAGTTGAACCGGCCCTTGCCAAGATGCCCACCAACACTTCCTTTCTCTTGTATCTGCTTTGTTGAATCTGGATCACATACCTGTGATCCCTTGCTGGCAAGGGAACCTGGGAAGGCAAGATTCCTCCTTCTACTTGAAGATGTGAGGATTCTGCATTGGGTAATTCTGCAAACACAGGAAATGTATCAAAAGACATTGGGAGAGAGAGAGAGACAGAGACAGAGAGATAGAGACAGAGACAGACACAGAGAGAGAGAGGGGGAGAGAGAGAGAGAGAGAGAGAGAGAGAGAGAGAGAGAAACAGATTTCTATCTAAGTCCCTGGTCTAATGGAGGGAGTGAATGTGTATTTAAAAATGGGTGGTACATAGGCTGTAATCAAGACATACTTATGGGGGTAAGAATCAGAAAAGGAGTTGTTAATAGCCTGGGGTGGTTAGGATAGGCTTCTTGGAGAAGGTGATTGATGACTGGACTTGCATTGATGGATGAAGCGGAAGAGGTACAACTTGGAGCTAACTGGGAACAAGGACCCTTGCTCTCTGATGTTTAACATGTCAGTATGCTAAACATTAGAACTGATGAAGCAAGAAGGGAAGGTGATTGAAATCTGAACACTGTAGTGGCTGACACGGGAGTGAGACTGCATGGGGCTGTGTGTACAGTACACGTGGCTTCAGTCCTTTTTCTTCCCAACCCTGCTCCCTTCAAATGTCCTGATAGGATGGGTCTTCCAATAGGGGATATGATTTTCAGAAGGGACTTTTTTTCCCAAGAGGAAACTCTTCTCTTTTTTTCTTTTAAATAAAGTTATTTTGAAAAGAATGGGAAAAGAATAAAGTAGAGAACACAGATTGTTTGGCAATTAGCACGTAGATGTTTATATATTAGTTTTTTTAATTGCAAGTGCAATCAAATTACACATGCGTTGCAAATTTTTCTTTATTTTTCTATGTCAGGTTTCTTAACTGGGTCTTCATAGCAATGCCTATGTGTATTTGGTCAGTAAATGTTTATTAATAAAGATGAAGCTGAGAATGAGGTTTTTTTAAAGACTGAGTTTGGTTTAGAGAATTGGAACACTTTCCCCTAAATCTGTTTCTCTTCTGCACTCTCCCATATTGGTAAATGGCTATAACCTTAGTCACCACCTTAATGTAGGAACCTACCCATCAGCCATTGTTCCTTCCTCTCTTTCCCCACAAACCTTCATTCCTCTCTGTTCATCTCAAATTTGTCTCCTCCCACTTCAGGGGCCAGGTGCTAAATCTAAACAAGTCACTGTCATCTCATGCCTCTGCTTCTGGTATTGGCCTTCTCTAGTCCATTAGTCTCACTATAACCAAAAGATATTCCAAAACAGAAATCTCTGATGTTGCATAAAGCTTACTGGTGCTGGCTTCCCACTGCTCTTAGATGAAATTCAAGGCCTTGCATGTGACCGCCCCTGACTGTATTGCGTACCTTTTTCCTCAAGTGCACCCTTTTCTGACTTGGCACCCAGACCGCTGCCCAGAGAGCCCTCTACTCTGTCCACTCAAGGTTCCCTCTAGTCTTTTAGATCTCAGCTAAAAGAGCACTTCCTCCAAATGCCTCTACCTGATCTTTTGTCTAAATAGTGCCACACCATACCCTGGTAGATTCTAGCATATTATAAGTTTTTAATTGAAGTCACATTAGTTTATAACATTAATAAGTTTCTAGGTGTGCAGCTTTATACATTAACATTTGCATAAGGTACATGATGTTCCGTTACTAGGCCAGCTGGAGTCTAGGTCTCACTCATCACTGTATAATTGACCCCTTTATCTGGCTTCCCCACTCTTTTCCATCTTCCCTTCTAGTAATCACTATTTTGTGCTTGTAGTTTAAAAGTTTGTCTTTTGTTGTTGTTGTTGCCTTTATTTTCTTCTTTTCATACAATGTATGCGCAAAAATTGTAGGGTTTGGCTTTCTTCATCTGACTTGTTTCACTAAGCATCACACCCTCTATTCTATCCTATCTTCTTACATAGGGAAGCTTTCATCTTTTTTATAGCTGTGTAGTATTCCAACATGTGTAAATATAACAAATCTTCCTTATCGATCATTGGGCACTTCATTGGTTTCCTACTCTTGACTATAATTAATAAAGCTAGAACCCACATGGAGGAGCTTTTTGTATTCTTCTAATACGGTATTTGCTTTTTTTAACTTTCTGTTTGCTTTCTTTGCACTAACACTATAGTCTACAAATTTTGGTTTACTTAACGTCTATTTTTCCTCCTAGAAGTTGGGTTCTGAGGAGATGAAGATCTTCTTCACTCTGTATTCGTAGCATCAATTCCTGCTCCTCTGGGAGGAGTGCTCTCTCTACTCCTGGGAGGCTACCTCAGACTTCTTAAAGCTGTCCTCTCCTGCCTGCAGCAGATATGGGGGGTTCAAGGCTTGTCTTCTCCTACCCTGTGTTCAACTATGGCTGCCAAGTACAGAAGACCCACATTTAATCCTTCCTGGTCTTATTAAGACCAGTCCATCTCTCAGGTCTTCCTGTGGTCCGTGGAATAGACAATAAAACAGGCATCCGTGACCTTACCCCACTCTCTGAAAATATGGCATGGGATATAGCTCTAAATCTAGGGGCAGAGACTTTGCTTTCGACAGGTACCCTCCCCCTCACTGTGTGCCTTTGGGACACTCTATTCAAGCTCCCTTTCCTCACCTCTGCTTACTATCAGATCAACCCAATGGGATGTGTATAGATCGCCCTGATGTAGGCTGCCTCTCAGGGCCATTGGGGTGATGTCTCTGCCTGCTCCTTGCCAACTGGAGTTATGTTGTAGTAGGGTTTTGCCCAACATGCATAGACTCATTAAGAAAGAGGATGTAGATTTGAAGAACAGAGAGCCAGACCAAAATGGTTGACTGCACTGGGTTTTTATACCTGTGAGTGGGTCAGATGGGACTCCTTAAAATCAAAGGTATGCTGGGCAGGTGGGGGCATGAACCTGAGGATGAGTTTTGCCCTGCACCCCCTGCTCCCTTCCAGAGCTTAGGTTTGGCCCATAAAAATATCCATTGTCAAATAGTAGAGTCAAGGGAGAGCTTCCTTGCAAAGAAGGGTGTTGACTTGAGGTCGATAGGCTTGACTTGAGGCTGTATTTCTTCATTTTGGTCAGATGTCTCTCTCAGTGTGGTTAGCTGATATTCCTTTCCTCCAATACCATTTCCCACTGCAAATACTCATGCCTGTGCAAAATAAAGCTGGACTCTCACTTAAGACATACCAGAAAAGCCAAAATTGACCAGCTCTGGGCACGTGCTCTAGTTAAAGGAAATCTAAGCTTTCCTCTTGGCCCCCACAGCAGGTTTTGTCAAGCTTGGTACTGGTTTTGGGGGCGGGACAGTTTATTGTGTGGGGAGGAGGGATCTATCTTGGGCTGTGGGGGCTTCTTAGCAGCATCTTCTGGTCAGTGTGCTCTAGCCCAGTACCTCTCCCAGCACACACACACACACACACACACACACTGTAACAAATAAATAAGTTGCCAAACATTGTCATATGTTCCCTGGAGGGCAACATTCTTCCCCCTTTCTGCAAACCACTGCTCTAAAGGAAAGTAATTATCCAAAAATGGAACAGACTTCAAGAATTCTGAGGAAGCATCTACTTTGAGATGACTAAAAGATGCAGATGTATACTAAAACAAGTTACCTGACAGGGGGTGAAGGACTCTGATTTTGGAGATCCTCCTCAGGAGCTGGTGGTTGTGGGGCCAGGGTGATCATACTGATATGATGCTTCTCAACAGCTTCTGCCTAGCCCAGGGAAATTAAGAGATTTGCATGCTGCTTGGCTGCAAAGATTAGTTTACCTTAACCAACGCAACATCCATGAAATTAAATTTCATTTCTAAAACAAATAATAGTTGTGTTGTGGGGGGGGGGGCAAGTGAGACTGTACATCAGCATCCCAGCCTCCAACTCCTAGCTATTTTTATGAATTATTGTTGCCTAGTTCTGTCATGTGGTATTTATGGTGTGCTTTTGTTCGACGTACTCCTTTTGTGGTCATTGCTCTATATCTCATTTGATGATGGCAACCACGCTGCAAAACAGATGTCATCGCACCCATTTTATAGATGGAAAAAAGTGAGATTCGGAAGGTTTAATATCTTGTCAGGGAGTACAGCATGGGAGCAGTAATCAAACTGAGATTCTTCCATTTTCAGGGTAGAACTTCAAGTCTGTACTAACTGTTCTTGTCCATCCACTAATTTAAGAGCAATGTCTTTTCACCTGAAAGTTGTTTTTTAATGTCTGTAGTTTCTCTATCCAAAGTGACTGTAAAGGGGCAATGAGTGTCTTGTAGCTCTATATTAAGTGTCCTGCAGAGTGGATGTTTAATCTATATTTGCTATTTTATTTTTCTTAACTGTGTAGCAACATTGTGTTGAGGAGTAAAAGCCCTTCATCCCTCTTAAGGAATGGGAATTTCTGTCTCATTGGTTCATACTAGGGATGATTTCTCATTACCCTGTCATTTTGGAGCAGCTGTTTTGACAAGTGTACTTGAACAGAATTGCCACTTGGCGTACACTTCGCTGCCTCATCCTGCAAGTCTTACTGCGTCACTGTGGCAATAGGGGCATGGGATTTGGATGCCCAGGCAAGCTCTATTCAGCTGGGCCACAGTAGAAGGGTGCTCACCGCACAGTTCAATCAAGAAAGAAATCAACTCCAGAAAGCCTTGTTACAAGAGGACAGAGCCCAGGCTGGAGACTGTGAGATGGAGGGAGGCTGAAGAGCATGGCAAGGCTTTCGTTTGGGCTCCCTGCCTGCAGTGCTGGCCACCTGTAGTTTACTGCAGATGTTGAAAAAACGACTAAGAGATTGTTTTGTTCGGAGACAAGGCCATTTCTGAAAAAGCTGAGAAAGTCCTTGAAAGCTATACAGTTTATAGTATTGATAGGGTGGGAGAACTATTTTGACTCATACTTTCAAATAAACTTTTCACTGAAGTATAATTTATATACAGAAAAGCCCACAGTCCCAGGAATACATTCCATAGTATGCCATTTAAAAGTGCAATAGTAGGCAAAATGTATCGATAGCAGATGTCAGGATACTGGTTGCCTTTGGGGGAACTGTGCCTGGAAGGGAGTACAAAGATGCTCGCAAGGCACTGTGTTTTTATTCTCCTTTCTTCTTTGTTTTTCTTCCCTTCCTCATTTTACTGATTTGTCAGTTGCTGACGTACTATGATTTTGCGATCACAACTTCACACCTTCCTATGTGTCCATGTTTCTCTCACTCCACCAAAGCCCAGTGCCAATACCCAATCACCTTCCTTCCCCTCCCATCTCCTTCTTCTTCTACTTTCTCATCTGGTAACTTATATTTTTCACAGAATCCAAGAATTATTTTTTGTGTTTTATCAGTTGTTTTCTTTGGTTATTTATATTAACACCACCTTGGTTATTTATTTAACAACTGCTTCTGCAGCTGAGGTCTAACGTACACACTTGAGCTGGTGTGTCTGTTTGGGGTGGTGGGGGAGCGCTGCCTAATTTTGCCAGTGGATCACTGCTTTTCCCCATTCTCTTGGTATTTGGCCCTTGATGCCTTTTTCTATCTAGAAAACAGCAGATGAGAGCACATAGCTTGGCAGGAGTTTATCAGCCTGCTGAAAATAATCAAAAAGGACCCAGTAATGACCTTCATTACCCACTTATATAAACTAGATTTTAAAATATTTCATTATAAAGTACACAGGGAATTCAAAGGTGGCCATTTTAGGAATTACACTTTCAGGTGCTCTTTCCGGGGAGGTGGGGGAGCAGAGTATTCTCAATCAGAATCATCAAAAATAAAAGTGATTCTAACTCTATCTTGTATATTGATTTTCAGCTATCTATTGGGTGGAAAAGACTCTTCAATGAAATGGTCAATGATCTATGATAAATTTGTAAGTAAATATAAAAGGTTATCATTATAAGAATCTAGAGATGTCTTGCTTTGGGCTTATCTCCCTCTCGCTGCCCATATGTTCGTATGGTGCTGTGAAATAACTGTTCAATAAATATCTGTTGACTTGACCTAATTTGATTCCTACTTTTCTGCACTGAGTCTCACAAATCTGCCTGCTGCCAGCAGCCACCTGACCTTGTTTCAACTTGACATTCCACCTTCTGACTAATTTGCTCATCCTGATATAAATACAAGAGAAGCTTTTAAAAACCCACAAGGATAAAATATTTGAGACCTTAAAATTGCTTTCCGAGGAGAACACCACTTTTTCTCATATTATTGGAAAAAAGTTTAGAGAGAGGATCTCTAGTTCAGTTGCCTTTGTTTCCTTAGAGAGGCTGAGTGACTTGTTTAGTCAGAGGTAGAATAATGGATAAAATCCCAGGTGCTGCCTATCCCATGGCTCTGCCCTCTCCCCGCTGCTGAGTGGGAGAGACAGAACGTCAGGACCACCTACCTCTTGGTGCCACAGGATAGAAAAGTGCCAGTGCCATCAGACTTTGCAGATGTACATCCCAGGTGTGTCTTCAATTCCTCTGAGAGATGCTAAATGGGGACAGGATTGGTTATTGACCATTTAATATTGTATTTCAGCAATAGTCAATTCCTCTTCCCCCTATGTGACTCACAGGAGTGACAGAAACAATGCAGATGTGGCATTAGGTTTCATTTCTTCTCCTTCCTTTCCTCTAGTGAGGAGGTTAGTGAGCTCTGGCTTCCAAAAAAAAAGTGTACTGATGATTTATAGCTAGGTAAATCTGCTTTGGAACAATAACATGGCCACCGGTATTGAGATTAACACTAAGAGAGAGGGTTTTACAGGACATGTGTTCTGTTGAGTGCTTTATAGGCATTATTTTCCTTGATTTTCACCAGACTCTTAAGAGGCTGACATCACTATTGGCCTACTTTTCTGATGAGGGAACTAAGCTACAGAGAGGTTAAGTAACTTGCTCGGGGTTACTCAGTGCTGCCTAGTCTCTATAGTAAGCATACGGATCAATCACTGCAAAAGACTTCAGACTCAAAGCACAATGAAAGTGACTTTTTTTGGTTGTTGAGTGACTGCAAGATAGAAAAGTTATGATCTATCCTGATCTTGGGGCGTTTCTCCAGATGCATTTCATTTTAGAGAGCTGAGAAGTCATAGTCTACCTCACCACAGATAAGGTCCTCAACTTTAACCTCTAACTTTCTCACATCTACAGAGTCCGATAACAGAAATTCTTTACCTGAAATGAATGAAAAATGAGGCCATCTCTGGAGGGACATTTGTACAGTTGTGTGACCTTGCTAGGCTGTGCTTTCAGTGCTGTTTGGGGGTGTGTGACTGGCCTGTCCACACAGGGAGCACAGCTGATTCCAGGCCCACTTCTGAGGGCTGCAGCGGATTCCTGGGGAGAGGGTGACCCTGAGCTCCCATTCCCTCACAGTCTTGTTCGGCACTTTCTAAAAATATTCCTGACAAACAGCTAATGGGCATTTTGGCCACACGGCTCTAAACCACTGCTGCCATTTCAAATGGAATGCTTCTCCGTCAGGCCTGTTCATCTTGATTTATATGATTGGGGTAGAATCAGCCGTTTCACGGAACTTCACCACGGCCTGCTCACCAGAGGCCTTTTAAAAACAATAAAGTGCATTTCTACCTCTTTGAGTAAGTGGTACATGTTCATTTGCTAGTCAGAAATGAAATGCAATGAAATAAAAGCTTCATTGGGAAGAACACAGCTGTAGTTATTGCCTAAGTATTGTTTATCGATAGAGGGAACACTGTCTCTCCCGAAAAGCAGGCTTTTTCTGATATTAGGGAAGACGAAAGGGCAATGATTTTTTCCACTTAACTAGTTATAGTGTAAATCGCTACAACTTTTTGTTTCTGCAATTTTATTTCATTTTTTAAAATTTTTTATTTTGTAATGTTCATACAGTATCGGTCACATTTGTATGGTTGTATGTGGCCCTCCCTTCCATGTTGTACCCCTATCCAACCACCCTACTTCCTTTTCCCCCTTCTCCTTTCCATTCACTCCAACTCCTCGCACTGCAAGTTGCTGGTTCATGTTTGACCCACTGGTCTTCTCTTTTCTGGAACAATGTCCTTTTTTCCCTGGGTGTGGACTTGCACTCCTAGACAAACCGGGCTGCTTGGATCTGCAGGAGTAGCTGAGGTGGGTAGTTAAGCCAAACACATCAGGAACTTGTTGTAGGGCAAATACATGGTTCAACTCTCCGGATCCTTTCTAGTGTCTGTCACATGGTGCTGCTTGTGTGCTGTGCAGTTCTGATATCTTGGTTTGGGAGCCCAACTCCCAGCCACTGGCAGTGGAGGCATTCCCTATTGGGGACAGACTGCCTCAGGTGGTTAGTCCAGCTCCTCTCCTCTCTCATGTTAGCAGTTCCGCCACAGGGCCACAGCCACATCTCTGTGACTTTCCTCCCCCTTTGGTTCCCCAACCCTGGAGATGTGCAGGTAGAAGTCTGTGACAGTCACCTCAATCGTTGGTCTCACTTTCTTATCTTGGTGCTTCCCAACACACTACTTGTTCTATCCAGGTGTATCCAGGGCTGTTATTCCTTTCTCTCCATTATATATCTGCAGCTGTAATGTATCCAGGGCTGTTATTCCTTTCTCTCCATTATATATCTGCAGCTGTAGAGACTGGTTTTTTCATGCCTAGTGCAGATCTGATTGAGGTTAGAGTAAACCAAAGGGGGAAACCCTCCACCCCTGCCCCGGCAGAGGTGCCCAGTTCCCACTCTCTGCCCATGTAGAGGCAGAGGCAGAGGCCGGCTTCCTCAGCCTGAGATCCCTGGACCCAAGACTCTGAGACCTTGAGATCCCGGTGGAATAGTACTTATCCTACCCCCCTCCTATCCCTACCAGCAACCTAGACTGAGGCAGGGGTGGACTGGAGCTCCAAGGGCCTGAGCTTTTTGAAAGGACCTCCGCTTCCACCTCCATCCTAGGCTCAGGTTTGGGTCTGGTAGGTAGAGCCTACTAATCCCCTCTCCTAGTTCAGGACCCCTGGGCATCCCCACCCATGGACATTGAAAGGGTGGAGGCCAGGGTCTCCAGCCCCAAGACCCCTAGACCCCGAGTTCTAAGACCCTGGTGGTACAGGATTTACTCTATCCCCTGCTAAGGGACTTCCCATAGGCCCAGACCTTTCAGAGGGACCTCGGCCCCTACTCCAGGCCTGACTTGGATCAGGGCCAGGCCTAGAAGGTGGGACCTACTAATCCCCTTTCTCAGCTCAGGACCTATGGAAGTCTGCCCAGCACCTACTCTCCCCCC
>PVHY01004977.1:0-87788 GCA_004024945.1 Uropsilus gracilis
GTTAAGAGACTTAGAGATCAGACATGAAACCATAGCATACATAGAGGAAAACTTGGGCAAAACTCTCCATGAACTACAGTTCAGAAATCCATTTCTGGAAACATCCACAGACGGCAAAAAACTGAAGGAAAACATAAACAGATGGGACTACATCAAACTGAAAAGTTTCTGTACAGCAAAAGAGACAACAGAAAAAACATCTTGAAATTCTTAATCACATAAAAAACAAAGTCTCGTATTTCCATTTACCACTGGGACATGCTAATTGGGTACACAAAATCTTTTCTTCTCTTCAACTGCAGTGTGGACTGCTCTCTGCTAGTTCTCTCTCTCTCTCTCTCTCTCCAAGAGTAAAATAAATGATATATCAGTCTTTAAGTGAATCAAAGAAAAAAGTTAATGTTTTCAAATGCAAATGAGTAGAAGGAAGGAAGGCAATGGAAAATCAATGCTGTAACACCTCATAAGCATTGGGCAGGCTGCTCCCAGCCATGGTTGCCAATGAAGGGGAAGAACTTGGAGTAGGGTGGGTATCTTATGACTCCTTGCTATGGGGTCCCAGGAGTTGTCAGATTCATGGAGATAGGAAGTGACAACATGGTGCCAAGAGGGAGTTGGTATTTTGTGGACAACCGAGTCTGAGTTTAGGAAGATTAAGAAATCCTAGAGATGAAGGCCGGGCACGGTGGCTCGTGCCTGTAAGCTTCAGCCTATGAAGCGGCCGGGGCTAGGGATCGCGGTTCGAGTCCCGCCAGGGGCCCGTAGCAAGACCTAGTTCCAAAAAAACAACTGGGCATGGTGGCGCGCGCCTGTAATCCCAGCTACCTGGGAAGCTGAGGCTGGGGATGGCTTGAGTCTGTGGTACCCCGGGCAACAAGAGCCTGTGGTTCCACAGGCAAAAATAGTGAGACCTAGCCTCAAAAAAAAAAAAAAAAAAGAAATCCTGGAGATGGCACTAATTTGTGAATGTGCTACTGACACAGACTGTACATTTTAAAGTGACTAAAATGATAAATAATGTTATCATTTTATATCATTTTATATCATTATATATCATTTTATAAATAAAATGATAAATATCATTTAGCTTTTTAATTTTTATTAAAAAAAGTCAAAAAATCTTTGAGAAGTAGCAAGGTACTTACATATGTTCATATTTAAGAACAGAATATTTGCAGCATTAATATTTGAGAAGTAAAAGGATCAAAAGCTCTCCTTCATGATATTTATTAACTTCAGAGGAAGGGTAGTAACTATTAATGGGGGAACCTGGCAGAAACCTGCCTTAACTGTCAGTGTCACCATGATGAGATATTCTTTTTTTAAAAATATTTTTATTTTTGGATTTTGTACAATACATGATTGCTTAATTGTTGATCCCCTTGGGATTACCCCACCCCACCATGCTCCCTCTGGTCTCTTTGCCTGTTTTTCTTTTGTTTGTCCATGTTTAGCCCTTTAGTCTTTTTGGTTTCTTTTATATATATATATATATAATATCTTCATTGGCCTTTTCGAGAGCCTTTGGCTTGTATCCATGCTTCTTGTTTCTTGGTGGCTGTTCTTTTTGTTGTTTTATGCCTCATTTTGCTGCTTCATCCCATTATGTTTCAGGTCTTTGGCTTTGAGGACCTGATTTCCAGTCTTATGTTTTGGTATAGTTGCTCCTCCATGGGGACAGCCATCATCCACTGATGGTAGATCTCCAAGTCTCCAAACCAAGGCTTTGCTGTTAGGCCACTGCCATTTTTTTTTTTTTTTTGAGACTAGGTCTTGCTATATTTTTTTCATGGAACCTGAGGCTCACATTGCCCGGGAGGTACCACAGACTCAAGCAATCCCCAGCCTCAGCTTCCCAGGTAGCTGGGATTACAGGCACACACCATCACGCCTAGCTATATTTTTTGGAACTAGGTCTCACTACGTGCCCCAGGCGGGACTCAAACTGTGATCCCTAACCCCAGCCACTTCATAGGCTGAAGCTTACAGGCACGAGCCACCATGCCCAGCTGCCACTGCCATTCTACATCCATCCTTTGGCAAAGGGAGTGTGCTTTCTTTATTGACTGCATCTCTGTGCCAAGTTTATGGTTGTAGCTCCCCAGTGATTGGTATGCATAACTCTTTCTCATGTTTGTTCTCACAGTTCATTGCTCTCACAGTTCCTTGCCTTTTTGAGTCCTGCCTTAGAGCATTTGTTTTTAAAGTCTTTCTTGGTGTTCCTTGCTTTTTCTGTTTCTTTGGTTGAAGTTTGTCTGGATGTACTTATTGCTGATGTGGGCAGCTCGGAGTGGAGGCTAACCAAGTGGGGACTGTGGCGAACCACCCACCCAGCCCAGCCCCTCCAGCACTCTGCTTCTCAGCCCCATCATGGCAGGGCCGCGGGGGGTCATGAGCCAAGGGGAGCTCTCACCCGCACTGCTCCCTGCACCGGCTGCCCTGGCCATTCCCAGAAGCAGCCTGATAAGATATTCTTATATATATTTGTATCCCCTAACTTGTATATTCTCATCCAAAAAAGCATGATCTCAGCCTACACGCAAGAAATAAGCCGAAATTGAATGGCATTTTTAAAAATGAACTATAATTTTAAAATCATAGCACCTCGTGGTCAGTGTTGTGCACAAATTGCTTGGACAGGCCTTACCAGTCCATGACAGTCCACCTGTTTCAACAGGACGTGGGTAACTTTTGTCCTATTGGCTCATAATTTCTTTTACCAGGACTGTCTCAGAGACATGAGAACTAAATATGATTTAGGGTCCTGGATTGAATTCTGGGTAACAGAAGGGCCTTCATGGAAAAGCAGAGTAAAGTCCATCACGGAGTTAACAGTGGTGGACCACCATCCAGTGTCAATTTCCTGCTTCTGATAATGATGCTCTATCATGCAAGTCACCCTGGGAAACCTGGTCCAGGACACACAGGAGCTTTGCTGTTTCTAAAGCTAAGTGGACAGAGTGGTAAAAATATGTGACTAAGAACTCAAGCTTTAGAATCAGCACAGACAGACGTTTCCACTTTGGCCCTGCTGTTGGCCACCTGAAGACCTGGGGCCATTCCTCATCTTCACACACCACCCCCCATCTGTGCCAAGGAGCATCTTTAGAATCCACCCCAGTGGGTCTTTGGAGGATAAAACGAGCTTACACAGAAAGGGCTTTGCCTACATAACTCCTTTCCCTTCATAAATAAGAGCTTATGAAGAAAAGATAAGAGAAACCTAGAAACTTGGGGCAACAATGACTTCTTGGAAAGGTCCAGTGGCATTTTCTGAGAGGACTTGATATAACGACCTATCAAAATCCCAGTTCCCTTACACTTAGAACAGCACATGTTCTCCTGAGAAATCTCTAATAAGAAATAGATGTTTATTATTTTCTGCCAAAATGTTAGCAGTGAGTATCTCTAAGTGGGTGGATTTTTTGTTTTCTTCAGTTTTTGTTTTGCTGAATCTTCTACTTTCCCAGTGTTGGGTAATTTTTATAGAAAAGCTGGTTTGGAGGTGTGGGAGTGTCAATGACCTCTTCCCACCTGTCGGCTGACACTGGATGTCCTGCTAGCTGGGAAACAAAATCAAAACAAGTTATGAAAGCCTGTTTATCAGGTGAGCTCAACCCCAAGAGAGCAGCCTCTTCCTGTGAAGACCTTGAAGAGGAGACCTCAGGGAATGATCTCCTGGGGAAGGGGCAGGGGCAAGGCATCAGGAAGCCCCCACCCCCCTTGGCAGAGAAGCTTCTGATTCTTCCAAAAACATAGCAAGGAATGTGCCCCACTCATACTCCCCTCCATCTGAGAGAGCTCATCCTTGTCCTACCCGCCCAGCATAGCCTTAGAGATTCATGCTGAAGCTGGGAGCTGGCAACCTACTCTGCTTTGTTTAGATTGCAGAGCATACTTGAGACTCTGCGCCAACAATTAACATTTGGGAGAATTCAAGCAAAGCTGTATCAGCTCTGGAAGCTCTGGGCTGTCCTTCCCAGGTGGCAGCAATTGCTGGGAATGACTAGACCTTCCTTTACTCCTAGAGCCTCAGTTTCCCTCTGTGCGGCAGGGCAGATGGCTAACCAAAGCAGTGTGGGGTATCCCAGAGCATCACAGAGGCAAATGACTCTGTACTGTACCGTTCCTCAATTCTGGTAGAAGGCTGTGATAAGAAAGCAGCAGAAGGGTAAATCAAGGCTGAAGTGTTCCGTGGCCCTTTCCTGAAAAAGGCCAGGGCCTGCTGGACCATATAAGATCCCTTAGCTCCCATGCTCTGCCTAGGAGTGAGGTTCCAATGACCAGAGCCAAGGAGGGGGCATTTTACCCCAGCTGCTTTACATTTCTCCCCTTCTAGACACATGTCACATACAGGTGTTATATACACTGTGAGGGAGGATGTGGATTTGGAAGCCCCTACCTTTGAAGATGAATTGCTTACCATCTCAAAACCTTGTAAAGCAAGGATGGCAGTGGCATGGACAGTGTGGGGGGGGGAGGGTTGGAGTATTAATATGTATGAAGTGCTCAGTATACTGCCTGGCATGTATTAAGTTGGGGCATACAGAAGTACTTATAGTCAATGTTGTTTGCTCTAAAAGACCAGTGTTCTCTGGTCTGACATCATAGCAAGACTTGGGTGCTTGTAGGTACTCCAGCTTCCCTCTGCAAGGCAGACACAGCCTTTGGTAACAGCCAGTAATGACTGGTTTTATTTTATTTTATTTTTAAAGTATAGCATTGCTTTTATTTTTTAATCTTTTTTTATTTGATTGCATTTGTATATATTTTTTACAACAGTGTACAACCCAAGGTTCTCCCACCACCTTATCACCCATGAACCATCATCTTAATCTCTTGTGCCCATTCCTCCCCTGATTTTACCCCCCCCCCTTGCTCTGTGCTTGGTTCTGCTGACAATTTGTTGGTTTTTAGTTTTATTTGTCCTTTTGTTTGTTTTCCCTATATCCCACATATAGGTGGGATCATCCAGTATTTCTCTTTTTCTTTCTGCCTTATTCACACTAGCATGATTCCTTCTAGACCCATCCATGCTATCACAAATGCATCAATTATTTTTTGAGTATGGAATAATATTCCATGGTTTTAACTTTACTTGTGACTTTTCAATGTGCTGCTTACTCGTCAGTGGAGGCAAGCAAGCATGCCCATTCACTACGCTAAGGGGTCCAGGTAGGGTTGGCATGTGGTGTGTATTTGCAGCACCCTCAGCATCACCTGCCAGTTCCTTACACTTCTCAAGAGGACACATCGTCATAGTTCCAAGCCATGGGAGAGAGGGTACTCTGGTCGAGGTAGGGATCTCTCTTGGTACACTGGAGGTTGCTCAGGGACTGTGGCCTGCAGGAAAGGGCTAGTGGGTGAAGCAGTGCCCAGGAGACCTCAGTAGCTCAGTCTCTCTCTGTCCAGGAGCTGGAGTGGCTGCTGGAGATCAACCGGCTGACACACCGGCTGTTGTGCAAGCATCTGACCCTGGACAGCTTCGACGCCATGTTCCGTGAGGCCAACCACAATGTGTCTGCCCCCTATGGCCGCATCACCCTGCATGTCTTCTGGGAGCTAAACTTCGACTTCCTCCCCAACTACTGCTACAATGGCTCCACCAACCGGTAAGGGGATACTCCGGCCAAGGAAACAGGGGCACGGCTGGGACAGAGCAGCCAGACACTTGTAGTGGTGGGGATGCAAGTTAGAAGACCTCCCTTCCTGGCCTCCAGCACTCCATTCAAGAGCCTTAGTGCCAGAGGAGGGAGTGGGGAAGGTCAAACGATCACAGGGTGAGTTACAGGCAGTGGATGAGAGATGGAGGGAAGGCCCCAGGGACAGGAGAGAAAAGGGCACCATCTGAGCCAAACCACAGAGCCAGTAGAACTTTAAGAGATCTGAACTTCAAGAGTGCTGGAGTTGAGATGCAGAGAAGGAGCAGTCATAAAGTGTAAAGGCTAGAAAAGAGAGTTGTAGGCAGTTTCTGAGGAGCTGGCAGGGGTGGAGAAGATGGGATGGGGAGGGTGCCATAAGAGATAGGACAGGACACAGGAGGGAGCAGGCACTATGTTTGGATCAAGCTCTTATGAACCTGGGAGAGTTGAAGGAAGGGAATGGCATATATCAGGATATTCACATACATGAACATGCATGTGTAAAACAGGCTGAGCACACATGTGCAAGACAACAGGGACATGACCTCTGCATGTACACACAGCCTGGAAGAGGACCCAGGCAGGGAAAGACTGAAAGTCTTATTCTCACAGAGGCTGTAAACCTGCAGGATCAGCAAGATGGGTATTTTGTGTTCAAGCAGATGCATAAAAGTATGCACACAACTGTGCATGTTCCAGGGTCCTCCCAGTGACTTCAGGGCTACTTTAAATAAGGCTACTGAGCACATGGAAGGCTCTGGGAGGAATCCATAGATGTGCCCAAACCCATGTGACTGACTCCCTGCTCTAAAGATCTGGGGATGTTATCAGACTTTATCAGAGGTGGCTAAGCTTTGGTCCACAAGCCAAAGCTTGTAGTCTTGTTGCTACATGTTGTTGTCCAACCCATAAGCTAAGAATGGTGTTGATACTTCCAAATGATTGGGGGGTTGGGAGATGGAGAATCCAACAAATACCGATAATTTGGTGACAGTAGAACTTATTTAAAATGCATACATTTCACTGAAACTCAGCCATACTCTAGAATTTATTCCAATGCTGGCAGCAGTGCTGAGTGATAAAGACAAAGACCATCTTACTGGCAGAACTGAGGATATTTGCCATCTGAGCCTTTATAGGAAGAGCATGGAGAATTCTGCTCTTGAGAAAATAAGCTGGTGGAGGGGGAAGTCCTGGAAGCCATTTCTGGCTTCAGCTTTCTGTCAGTCTTGTCTTCTATCTCCTTGAATAGCCTTCAACCCTGCTCTGTTGACAGGGAGTGTTCCAGGGGAGTTTCTAGACCACTGGCTAATAAACTGTGTCATTACACCTGGTCATGAGGATCCCCACCATAACTCATTCCCATCTTTTCTTCTACTAGTTTTGTCCGAACGGCCATTCCTTTCACCCAAGAACCACAAAGAGATAAGCCTGCCAATGTCCAGCCTTATTACCTCTATGGTTCCAAGGTAAGTTACCTGCTCTTGTCTCACATCTAAGATGCTAGTGAACAAAAGCAAATAAAAAAGTGTCCCTGAACCAGAAAAGCCAAACAGTGTGGAGATGTAAAGGCAGCATCAATACCCAGATGGAATTAGTGAGATTCACCTTTATTTGTTGACAGCTAGCAGGTATTATGGGAACACAGTCCAAGGGGGTCGGATCCATGGGGGGTGGACTCTGCTGACATGAGCAGGAGACAGGTGTGGGATGTTTCATGGTGGTGCCCTTCTCCCATTTCTCCATTGACTCATGATGCATTGTCCTGTGATTCAGGGGTTGAGACCCCATACACCGAAGAGGAGTGTAGGCTGAAAGCAAAGCAGTTGAGAAGGTAGAGCTCTAAAGGAACTCCCAGACAGTGGAGATTCAGATGATACACAGGGCTGCCCCCATCTATGTTGGTTCATCATACACACATCCCAACACTCATAAAACCTCCTACATGCTCTCTTATTCTGAACCTTCCTCCCCGTGCCATTTGGCAGACCCAGATTAAGTGCCCACTGTAAGCTGGATGTTCCATGGCTGAGCTGCGATCTCCACGCTAAAGATACATCTGACACCTCCACTGTCCTTGCATGGCCACACCCACTTGGGATAGGATGGTCACAAAAATCTCACAACACGAAGATGAAGTGGGACATTTGTCTCTGGGGCTCCTGGGGGGGACCGAAAAACATCACTGGAAGGAGAAATGTGTCAATGATTACAACACAGGCAATGTTTGTGTGTGTGTGATGGAATAAATATGACCACTGACCCTATTTAAAAAGAAATAAATAGGAAGGTGGGGTTCAAGGTGGTGTGACTGCCTGAAAGTTGGAGAATACTCTAGAACAAGACTTCCCTTTCCAAAACTACCACCTCAGCACAGGAGGTGTGCTTTTGCTTGGGGTGACAAAGCACACAACTGAAAGCCTCCATTTACCCCCATATTTCCTCCAGTTATTATGTTTTCTTTAAGTCGTGCAAATTGCACTTTCTCAGCCACACTGTATTCATGTTCATTTTCATATAAAATCAGAATTTTTAACTCTGAACTGGGTGTTCCCTGTTGAAGCTGTTTCTCTCGAGGTAAGCCACAGTGAAGGATAGGGGGCACTGTTTTCCAGAAACTTAGTCTTGGGCATTTGCCCAAGGGGGGTGGGGGGCAAAAGCACAGACACCAATTCGGGAAATGGGTGTTCTACAGACGTATTTTTACAGGAGACCTACTGTGGGGGCGGGCAGGGGTTCAGCTGCACGACGCCAGCTCTTGGCCAAAGAGCTCACTCCCCAAAACGAGGCAGTATAGCCAGCTGGACCCGCTAAAGGCTCGTTCTAGTCAGCTTCCGGGTCAACTGCCACTTCCGCTTCCACATCTTCATCCGCATCCGCTCCAGCACCGGAGTCCTTGCGAGGTAGTTCTACCAGAGGAAGGTCCAGCTGGTCTTCCTCCCGCTGACCCAGAGCTGGGGCCTCCTCGGGCCATCTCACCAGCCCATTGGCTTCCTCCATCTGACCTGCCCGATAGGACCAGCGGGGCTCGTGGCAGCGCACACACCAGAACTGGAGGCAGATGAAGGCCAAGACCGCGGTGAAACAGGCCAGTAGAATGGCCATCAGCACCCACAGAGAGATCTGGGGATCCACCAGGGAGTTCCCCACTGCCAGCGGACTCTTATCCAGGGTGTGAAACATGGTGCAGTAGTGCCGGTAGGGTAAAGCGGCCTTCTTGCAGCTGATACACAGGAAGTAGAGTGTGGAGGGAACCAGATGTTCCAGCACCACAGAGCTGATGGTTCGGGGTACCTTCTCCTCGTGGTGGAAGCTGTAGCGAAGATAGCCAGAGAAGATGCTGTTCCAGTTGGGCCTATACATAATATGGTAATAGTCCTCCAGGCAGGGCTCCGAGGATGACCAGGAAACGATGGCTCCTGTATAGGAGATATTCCCCACCTCGATGTTCATCCTGATTCTGGAACCAGAATCAAAGTCAAGAGTGACTTCCCTGTCTTAAGTAGGTATTTCATGCAGTCACCACCTCCATGCACTGAGCTTGCAGATGGGACCTGTCTCAGGCTCTTGTTATAGACAAAGAGCAGAGTACAAGGGCAGATGTTCCTTAGCGAGCTATCATTAAGAAATGGCACCACAGAAGTTCAGAGCAGGGCTGTCTCAGCCAGAATCAAGTCTTTCCGACTGGAAGAAGATGGGCAGCCATCCTCCTCTACTCTGGCTCAGATCCTCTACCCTGGCTCAGATCCTTAACTATGACATGGTTCTCAGCCCTCCAAAGAGAGACGAAAAAGGCAAGAAAGGGAGAAATAAGCACAACCTAAGAGTTGCCCACGTTAAAGTATTACCTCCAAGTCAGGCGAACATTTTACATAAAATCCCTCTGCTTCTGCTTCTCCCCTAAGTACTAGGAGCTAGTCATCTACAACATTCTACCCATTCTTTTTCAGTTGACTGATTCTGTTGCCTAGAACAAGAGATCAGCTTCATCTCTTACTGTCTGCTTTCTCCCCAGAACCTCTGCAAATTCAAAGCTACCTGGTCAACACAGACAGTTGCCAGTGCAGCCTAGCAGTACTACTTAATGCTGCGGGGGTGATAAGTATTAATTACAGTAACAGCCACCCAGTTAGCCAGCAGTTGCTCCAGATGCTTTACATTCGATTATCAACTCCCTTTCTTCACCCCACCTTCTGGGCTGAATAACTATTTTACAGATGAGGCTTATCTGAGGTCACTCGGTTCATAAATAGAAGACTGAAATCCACTTAACTGCTGGATTTCCAAATACAAGCAATGGAACTATATTTAGAATGAAATCTACTAGGACAGGGTTGCTATTTTTCCAGACAAGTCAGTAAGCCCTTTTCAGGTAACCAACCCTCTTGACTTGGTGAGAGAGTCAGCTTCAAATGTTTTACTTTTCTCCTTAATTCTATTTGAGAGAGAGGGTTCTCCTTCACTGAATTTAGCCAGATCTTAAATTCAGGACAGCCATATTCCTCCTGTGTGCAATCACATAGCTCTCGCTTAGCCTCCTTTTCTGCCCCTGCTGTCTCACATAAAATGAAGATTTCATTTTATGAAATTTAGATTTCAGTGGCATAGTAAAAAAAAAAAAAATCCAATTCTAACAGGAGTTGGATGTGCAGCCCAACATTTACGAGCTGACTTCTCTCCCCATCTCTCTGAGCATCTGTTTTATACCTCACTCCTGGAGCAGTTGAGCTGTGGGAAGGTGTTTGGCGTTAGAGGAATTTTTCAATCCTGTTTTTCTTCTCTAGAGATGGCAGTGAACTTAGGAAATGAACTAGTTCCTTCTCTTTTGGCTGAAAATTTCTTCCTAGAAGAATAGGTAATAAAAGGAGGAAGTTGAGGGTGCTCAAGTCCCTCTAGGGAAGGTCATTGCAAAGTAGATGGAATTTTATTATCCCCTGTGCAGTTTCTCTGTGGGTCTCTTGTCCACACCCTTATGCTGCACCCAATACCCCGCTCTTCCCTAGAAATACACTTCTGACCTCAATGAAAAGAGCTTAATGCATTCCTTGTGATAGAGAGACAGTGGCTTCACTTCATCTGAAGTGAGCAGGATCCAGTTTCATGTTGTGAATTTCCTTCCTACTTGCCTGGAATCTGCCGCAGCTGTCCTCGTGGGCTGGGATCCCACAGCAGACATTTTTAACAGCTCTCTGCCAAAACGCAAGCAGCAGCCTCACTCAGCACAGAGGAGCAAATCAGTCTCCCGTAATTATTTTTCTTCCTCTGCTCCTGTTTCTAAATTCCCCCTATTTTTAGCATAGTCATATTGCCACTGTCTGGCTCTCCGCCAAGCAGAGGGTGAATGAAAGAGACATTTCCATTTGCAGGAAGAGCCGCTCATGTCCCTTACCTGATGCTTGCCGTGGATCTGGATAAAGGGTTAGTGTGCAGCCCTCAGAGGCGGCCTGGACCAGAGCCGAAAGGATGTTCCTCTTCCCTTCCTCAGCTCTAGGCTCTCCTTGATGTCTTTCTCTCCACTGTCTGAGTAATCCCACTGTCGCCCCCAATGTTCACATTATTCATTTCTTCAGATCAGCATCATTCACCATGGCAACCACCAGGCATTGTACGCACGATGCTTTCAGGGACCAGTCTAGGAAGGGTTTTGCCTAGTGAGAGCAGCTCTCCTTCCTTTGACCACAAAAAGGCAGACAACCCACAGCAAGCTGATCCTCAGAAGGGAACTCACTCTTTCAAGGATCCTGAATTTTCTGATTGATTAGTTCTTATTTTTTAACAACATCTTGATCCTCTTTGTGTAACAATTTCAGTTATCCCACAATTAAAACTGGAATTCATCCTCAAGCCCCCCCCCAGCCCACCTCCCCACCTTACCTCTACATCCTCTTCTTTGTCTCCCTGTTTCCTGTGGCATTGCCTAGTTATGTGATATGGGTCAAGACTGTCATCCCTGGGCCTGTAAGCCATCATTGCTAAAGCTGTGGGCTTAGGGTAGATTGGGAGGCAGGAGAAAAACTGTAGTATTACCCCTATCCTGGGTCTTATCCCCACTATGAATTACAAGGAGACCTTTGTGGCTCACTTGGAGACTGACCAAGAACCAAGAAGAAAAATGCTAACTTTTAAACACATAGTTTGTATTCATTATGGTACTTTATACTAGGTTGATTTGAGCTCCCCCCCCCCTCCAAAAATTTTGTATACCCAGAGCCTCAGTCACCTTATTTGGAAGTAGAATTTTTGTATATTTAATTAGTTAGGATCTTGAAATGATACCATTCTGAATGTAAGGAGAGCCTTAAATCTAGTGAGTGGTGTCTTTATAAGACAAAAGACATTCCCTTTATGCAGAAACATAAAGGGAAGAAGCCTTGTGAAAACAGAGGCAGATATTGGAAGGATGCTACCAAGAGCTAAGAAAGACCAGAGATGAAAGGTATAAAAAAGCATTCTCCTCTGGAGCCTCTGGAAGGAGCCTGGTCCTGCCAGCACCTTTATTTCAGGCTTCTGGTCTCCAGAATTATGAGAGAAGCCACCAAATGGATAGTACACTCAGGCATTGCTCATGGTCAATGTTGTGCCACATATAAGATGGGTCCCCTTGGGCTGGCCCAAGGAGTATTGACACTGTGACCATCACACAACATTGAAATCCCCTAACGACACATTTCTCAGCACATATCCCATTGTTAACTCATACTGACTAATTTATTACAGCAGCCCTACGAAACTCGTGCAGCTCTCTTTCCTGCTCAGTTCTGAAACAATCCCAGAGCCCTCAACACATGCATCCTCAGGAGACTTCTTACCAGTCAACCCAGTAGCGACAACACCAGAAATGGAAACTGTAATTCTTGGATTGGGTGGTCCCAGGTATTCCTTTCAAGAATCCTGGCTTTGCTGTCTTGCCTTTTTCCATTCCCACAAAGGTCTGTCTGCCACTGAGACCCATCCCTTCCTGTACCCCTCAACTTTGTAAGACTACATGGCTACCATTCTACAGGGGCAATTACAGGACATGTCTGAATAGAGAATCAAGTTCTGTCTTAGAAGTCAGATTTTTCCTTCTTGGTTCTTGACCAAAAGGCCCAAGTGAACCTGTGAAAATGTCTTTGGGGTTCCCATCAATGATAATCAGGAAACATTGCCTTAACCATCACCCACTCCTCTGGCCAAGGTCTCTGGGAGGCATGGGGGTCTCAGCATCACATGTCCCCTGATTAGACGTGTGCTCTTTGCTCTCCCCTAGCATTGTGTCTTCCCAGAGGCCAGCATCCGCTCTACTGCCTGCTAACATGGTGAATGAAAGCATCCCTTCCACAGCGTGGTCTTTTGCCTTTTGAATAGTTATAATGAGGAAGTAAATACCAGAATGAGAGGCCTGCGGGGTGATGATTGGCCTTTTCCACAGAAAGTAGGACTTTGTTTTGAAGGCTCCTGGATCCCATTTTATGGGAATTATGAGCTTTTTCTGAGAATTAAAACACTCAGAGATGATACCATCTTCTATAGCCTAGAAGTCCTGGTGGTTCACAGGTCCCAGAGAAGGGGTAGCACTCCTGAGTCACATGACTTGTGGCTGGGCCAGTTGGGGAAACTCCTGTTTCAAGTCCAGGGCTCATCTATCACCTTTGGATTGCACCATTGGCCAGAGTACCCTGCTGTGAATAGGATCAGTGACTGGGACACTTGGCTTGGGAGACAGCACCCCAACCAAGTGCATTCTTTCTCTTCCTTCAAGGAGGCCCCTTCTGCAGGTATTCAGGTTGGGCAAATGGGCCCTGGTTGATTACTATGTAGTAAATCTTTGCCACAGTAGATGAGTCTAGAATGGGGGTTGCTTCTTTCCTAATGACAGCAATAAAGAGACAGAGTGGGGGAACCCCTCGATTCCAAAGCTGATTTGTACCCAGAGGAGGAGATGGTTAGAGTTCTGACCTTGAGACTCCCATACTCCTACAGGTACATATTTTACCTGTGTAGCCCCAGACAAATTCCCTCACCTTTCTGGACCTTGGTGTGCCCATCTGTAAAATGTGGACACTTCTCATATCTGCCTTACAGTGTTGCTGTAGCAGTGAGAGGGAGCTGCCTCTCCAAGCATTGGTTGTAGAAATGGTGGCTGTATTGAGAAGGATCAGTGCCATGTCCTACATTGACAGGACTTCATGCAGAGACTGAGGTACATAAGGCTCCTACCCTACAGAACATTTCCTCTCCCCTTTAAAACAATTTTTTTTGAAAATTTTATGTGCTCACTGTACATAAATTCAGTCTTACAGTTCAAGTGAAACACAACTCAGAAATCACTGAGGATATTTTGATACATTTTACATGTTTTCTCATTCTACCCCATGCAACAACTCTTTGAGGTAGGCTCTCATAACCACTGTGCAAAGGAGTATACTGAGGCACAGGATTAATGAACTTGACTGATGTTTCAAAACAAGGTTGTAGCAAAGCAGTGCTCTGGACTGAGTCTGTTAGAATGGTAATGTTACTTGATTTAGAAAAAAACACTTTGCAGACTGGATTAAGCAAAGGATTGTGACATGGGAGGACCATCTTTGGCCATCAAGATGGATCCTGCCAGCCCTCTGAAGTGTTCTGAGAAGAGGGAGGTCTCACACATCCAAGAGAGCATCAGACCTTCACAGAGAGGCTTGAAGGCTGGAGGTATGCAGGATGTGGGCAACTCCTAACAGCTGAAAGCAGCCAGGGATTGTCTTCCCTCAGGGCCTCTGGCGGGAATGTGGTTCTACTGGCACTTTGGTTTCAGCCCAGTGGTCCTTGTTTTGGATGGTAGCCTTCAGCACTACGAGAGAGAAACCTTCTGTTTTCAGCCACCAGGTTTATGCAATTCATGCCAGCAGCCACAAAAAACTAATACACCTGGGCACTTAACAAGCAATGGTGCTGTGGAAACATTCACATTCAGTGTGGAAGCACTGGACACTTGTGTCTCATCTCATAGGAACAAGTTATTTAAAAAGTGAAGGTGTTGGTTTCTATGAAAAATGATGATGGCATCTCTAAGTGTGACTTTGCTGCCATATCTACAGGAGGGATGCTTCATGGTCTCTTCTGGCCTTCTCCAAAGGACTTTGTTCATAAGACTCTCCCTCCACCCCAAAAAAAAAAATAAATAAAAGGAAAAATGAAGAACATCATTTCTTAATGTTGCCAATGCTTTGAGTTGAGGAAACCAAGAAGGCACCCAGATCTTGGGAACCCAACCCTCCAGCTCACTGAGTCTCAAGAAGGGGCAGATGGACAGATACGATGGTGATGGATTCAAACTCTCAGCTTAGGATTTCTCTGTTATTGAAACCATCCATCTTGTCTTGTGATCTCCCCTAATGAGGAATTAGCTGCTGTTTTCTTCATTTACTGACAGTGATTGCACAGAGGAAAGGGTGCCACAGCTTTGTGACCTGAATGAGAACTGTGTTTGTGCTCCTAAGTTGATGATACTCACATTGCTTGAGGAACATTAGAGAAATTGCAACTAAAACAGGAAATTAGAAGCTATTTAATTCCTCTTGGGATCGCTGCAAACACCAATTATGATTCCAGAAAGCAGAGAGGCAAATTGCTTGCTAATTCAGTTTGCCAAATAAATAGGTCTCATTGTTTAGAATGACTGGTCGTGTTTACCATTCTGGTAAGTGAGAGAGCAAGGTCTTATGATCACATCTTTGCACAACAGCGAATGTTTAAAATGGTAACTTTCATGTTCTGCATATTTTATCACACTTTGTCTTAAGAAGTCTTATACAGGTCATATAACAGTGATCAGGAACTGCTAGATCTAACTATGTTTTCTCCTTTAAGTGCTGTTTTGATTGGTAAAAAATCATATATATCTCTGTGATAATATGGTTTGACTCCTGAATCAGGATTGTTTCTCTTGCGGTCACCTAAAGTGTGTGCAGTTTGGATTGAAACAAGCTTGATTTTAAATGAGTCACCCTAATCACGACTAACAATTACAGTTGACCCTTGAACAAGCTGGAGATTAGGGGTGCCAACCTCCAAGAGGTCAAAATCTGTCTATAACTTTTGGCTCCCCAAAATTTTAATAATGTGCAGTTGATTGGAAACTTTACCAATAACATAAATGGTCAATTAGCACCTGTTTTGTGTGTTCTATATATTATATACACTGCTTACTTACATAAAGTAGAGAAAAGAAAGTGTTAAGAAAATCATGCAGAAGAGAAAATACATTTTTCATAATGGACCATATTGATCAGAACCCTAACTGTACTTGTCTGTTTGCAAGTACATGGGCCTCAGACCCATGTTGTTCAAGGTCAGCTGTGGTTTCTAAGGTGGGAATTGATTATAACCAGAGTCACTTAGCGCAGGACTGGCTGCTGGCAAGTTTTGTAGAGGTTTGTAATGAGTTTATTAGGTCTCAAGTCAAGTCATGTTGTATTCCTGTTTTTCTTTGCCAAACTTCAGAAAATGCCCAGGCTCCCATATTCCCACCTTTTCTCAGTAGGGCCCAGCCTCCTATTGAGCCAGCAGGTCAGATGGGTGCCCTCCGGGGGTGTTTGTGCATGAATTCCCCAGCATGCGTGTGGTATCCCTCTTGCATGGGTGTGGTGTATGGGGGGGTGGAGTTTCTTCACTTAACAGGGGTATTGAATTCTGCTCCTTTCATGCTTGTCTTTCTTGAGCTTGAACGAGCAACCCAGGCCCAGCATCTTGTCTAGACCAGAATCCAAAACAGGGTAGAATCATCAGTAAGAGGTCTCCTGTCTGTGTTGAATGGGTCTGTAAGGGGACAGAGATGTGATCTTTAGAGTCTTGTGTGCAGTGAAACAATTCCAGAATTATTATCCTCCTCTAATAGATCTGGGGAGGGCTGGTGGTGAGTTCCATTTACCTGAATAAGTTCCCACTCTAACTAGGGTAGGAACTTGGGAGGGAGGGCCTTGGGAGACTTGGCACAAGAAGCCTTTTGGATGGGAGTGAGGTCAGAGGCTGCTTTAGAAGGATGTGCATCCATGAAGATGCACCAGCCACATCCGATGGCATCATGAGCATGTCTGTTCTGACCCTGAGCACCAGGAGGGTTTACACCCCAGTACCCTGACCCCAGGCTCCCCTCAGCACCCACAGTGGGGAAGCCTCTAGGCAGCATGATCTGTTGATGGCAGCTCCCATTTTTTACAATGTTTTAAATAGTCAATGAAATCTGCACTTTTGGTGCATTCCAGAAGCTGGCCCCTGTTAGGAACTCCATATCATCCCAGGTGGGATGCATGCAGTGATGTATAATGACACCCCATCCATGCACTTCCCCACTGCGTGCAGACACTACTGCAGCCAGCCTAAGGAAGACATAGGACCAAGAAATGGTGTTCTCTCAGTCTCCTTACCAACTCATCCCACAAAATACTGTTACTGCTTGTTACTTTGGCGAGTGTGCCCTGGCACACAAAGTGTGCTTGACGCATTATCTCATTCAACCGTCCAAGAGCTATACTAGAGTCAGTATTATTATCTTCACTCAGTGAACACCAGAGCTGGGCAAGTACTAGTGGTTTTGCTCAAATTCACCTTGTAGAGTTAGGGACCTGGGATTTGAACTCAGGTGTGCCAGCCCATATACCAACTCCAGACTCAGACAAAGCAAGAACAGAAATCAAACCAGAAGAGGAAATAAAAAAATAGCTGATTGTTCCTTGTCCTCTTCAGAGACATCTGAAAGCTCCCTGCTGCTCAGATAATTCTTTCATGAGGCACTTGAAAGGGAGTGAAGGAGAAGTACATGGTGCCTCCTTCCTAGGGTGGCCTCCTGGTGCCTAGTGTGGGTGGATGAGAGGGGGTCGTGGCCACCTATGAACTGTTCTGTGATCTTTTCTGATGTCCCTTGCAGCCTGTGCATAAACAATCATGCACCTTGGGCCCAAGCATGCTCAGGCTGCAGGAGAAAATTCAAATCATGGTTCTTTTATTTAAAACATTGAAGATAAATATTGGAAAGTGGATCAGGCTATGAGATAGCTCAGTGGGTTATAGATGTGATTCCACATCTATATTGCAGTGGAATCATACCTTGTAAGCAACTAGGTCTCCATTCATGCAACCTGCTATAAAAGAGATACCAGAGACAGGGGCAGGGAGGTCTTCACCAGCACTTATTCCTCATATTTCAGACAATGGAAATCCAAGCCTAAAGGACCAGAAGACTGGGTGTTACCAGAACACCATGTTTTCTTTGTGGCCTTCAGGGTGGAGAGCAGAGCCAGTACTAATGTCGCTTCTCACCTGGGTGCTAATCCCATTCACAGGGGCTCCACCTTATATGTCCTTGTGTCCTACACTAGTGTTACGATCTCTGCCTACAAACTGGGGGAGGACACAGTCGTCCATGGCATACACAGATGATAAATGATACTGTTTTGCACATTTAGTCTCAATAAACGTCAGCAGCCCAATCCATGGTCTGTCCCTGTGGTACACCACTTCCTCCACCAGCAGTGAGCCATACTGTGGCAGTTGCTCTATACTCCCCACCCCTGGAGAGAGAACAGGAGAGGACAGCCCAAACCAAGAGGTGTCTTGACATTGTGACTGGGTTGCCTCACCTCTCATTCAAGTCCAGTCCTGAGCTATAGAGTGATCCTTTCCAGAGACACTAAAATGGTTGGTGCCATGCATAGAAAATTCTAAGGTTTGACCCCATAGTTGCCTAACTCCATTCATATACTTTTTGGATTTACTAAACATTAACTTCTAAATTAGTTATAGTTCCCTCCTTACCAAACTGTCCCCACCCCAGCCCACCCCATGTAGAAATCTTAATAACTACATAAAAGACAATCTTCCTCCTGGTTCAGGCAGAGTTCAATGCCACAGCATGTCAGCAGTGAGAGCAGAGCCTGCTCTATACCCCCAGACCTTCCATCTGTGGGCACAGGCTCCCCACACCAGCTGTTACTCAGTCTGCTCCATGGGTGTTTGATTCCTCACGAATCTGTGTGCTGAGTAGTACTCTAATGTATTCCTCATGTATCCTTGTTATGAGAGGGTGCTAAAAAATTGTGATGCTTGTTCTGTGAAGGTTTGAATCACCATGTATAAGAAAGCATAATGCAAAGCATAATTAAATCTTCCTTCCACAGCTCTAAGGGGAAATGAGACTCTTGCAGTCCTACAAAAACATCATTGCCGTTTCTGTTCAATTCATGGAGGATTTCTAATTAGTCAACCAGTTAATGTTCCCACTAATAGACTATCAGATGTGGCCTCCCCATATTTACATGTTCCGTGCGCAAAATTCACACAGTTCTAGGTAGGGAATTGACACAAAGCTAAGTTTTAGAGTGAAACCTCACCTGAGTTTCCAAAGTCTACCATCATAGGGAGAGGTAAAGAGTAGGGGCTTCAGAGTGAGACTTTGCAGGTTCCAGCAGGGCTCAGCCATCTGCAGCTGTGTCCTTGAGCAAACTACTTAACATCTGTGCTCGGTCTCATCTGGGAAACAGGGGCCTCCAAACAAGGGATATAAGGAATATCCATATCACATAGGCTGGTATGTGGCTTAAGTGGAGTGTACATGGTGAGTATCAGGAAGCATGGCATGGGTCCCTGCAGTGGCAGCCTTTCGAAACAAACTCAACGGTAACTGGCCAGCTTCACCAACCACATGAAACTGACAGCCCTATATTTTGGTTGGTCCCATACTCTCAGGCAGAGATCTCAAAACTTCCACTAATTCAGAGAAGCACAGGGGACAATAGAGGTGGGGGTCAGTAACCAGGGCCCTGCAACCAGATGGGGCAACCCTGCCAATGTGTCTCACACACTAGTTGCTATTACCACTTTCAATGCTGCTCAAAAAGTCAGGTATCCTCTGATCCCTCTCAGGCTCCTCTTTTAACAGGTGTTAAGCTACAAAAAGCCTGAAGGACTTTGCACATTCTTAGCAGAGGTCCCTGACCCCAGGCCTCTCAGTTTCCCTGGCCCCATGTGGTTACAGATGGGAGCAAACTCTGACACCCAGTTAAAGGAAGAAGACAACACTGAATCAACCACTGAATTCTCACCTCTTTTTTCCAACCAGCTCTTAGTGCCAAAAATGCCTCTAGAATTCCAATAAAAGTATGTATTTCAAAAAAATGCCTTTAGAGAAAGCAGATTGTCTATTTACCCCCACCCCGTGACTCAGTTTGAAGAGTATATGTGGACACTATGGCAGGAGACCCTATAAAAAAGACACTGGCCAGAAAGTTCCGTGTCCTCCTCGCTCACGAGCTGTGCTCCACATGGTGGGCACTGATCCCAACTCTCTCTGAGGTCAGCATCTTGTGAACATATTCACAGGGCTCTCCCTAGGGAGACCTAGGTTTCTATTCCTCCTATCCAAGGAGCCTCTCCCATAGGACCCTCACCAGTATCCGTGCCATTCTCCACCACTAATATGGCCGCAACTATCTTGCAGCCCCTCAACATCGCCTACAGCCACATCTACAGCTCCTACAGAAACTTCGTGGGACCCCCTCATTTCAAGACCATCTGCAGACTCCTGGGGTATCAGGGCATTGCCGTGGTCATGGAGGAGCTACTGAAGATCGTCAAGAGCCTGGTAAGGACCTGGGAACCGTCCACATGGCTGGGTGGAGTTGACGGGAACAAAATCTCTTACCTCTTACCTGGCCTGGAAAATGAAGATGCCATTGATTGAAATCCTCCAGGGACTTCTTGGTCCCCATCCCTTGGTTCCTCTAAGTTATGGCTGTTACATTTCAGTACATCCTCCTCAGACCTGTGACTTCACCTCATTTTCTGATCATTGAACTCAGCATCCTCATTTTGACTAACTTTAGGACCCCTGAAGACTGCTCATACTCCCCTCTCCCATATTATCCAGTGTGAGCCTGGCACATCTGTGACTCATCTCCTTATGTCTCTCTGGCCAGTGGCAGGGATGGCTAACCATGCTCCTTCCCCTTGGGGTTTCCTGCTAATCATAACCATTCGCACTGCACTAGCCTCGGGGAATTCTGTCTCCCTTTACTACCATTCTCAGTCTGCCCCAAATAGGTCCTCTGATACTTCACTTCATTCCCCATGGCACTTGTAAAGCAAGACTGAAAAAGACTTTCCTGAAAATGACAAAAAGGAAATAAAGCAGTATATAACCGTATCTGGAGTCACCTGCTGATCCCTGGTAGCAGCTGTGTGGGGTCACTGGTGGTTACAGATTGTGAAGCTAAGTCCACATTTAAGCGATAAAATGTGGTCACTGGTTCAAAGTGCCTTGGACACACAGGCAGGGCACAGGGATGCCATTTATTTCCCAGTCTATCTCAGCTGTAACCACTCCTGTACCCACTATGTCTTGCTCTAGTCTGGATCTTATGTAGGTATCTAGTCCAGAAAGGCCCCTGTGCCTTCCCTTGTAGCCTTGCAGGGCAACAGCACTGGGCTGGCACAAGATGATAAAAGATTGCTCAGAACTGCAATGGGTTGGAGCAGTGAGAAGCCCAGAGCAACTGCACCATGACTCCCTCAAAAGGGTCAGGTTCAGGGCTAGCCCTGTATTTGCTGACAATCAAGAGAAAGATAACATGGGCATGCAGGAAAAACATATGTGTGGAGATGTGTGCTGGGGCTACATCAGGGTACAGCATAAGCCAAGGTTGAGTAACCAGAGGCCATTGCCTGGGGGCTCGGTGTTCCTCTAGTAAATCCACTGCACTCTATTCTTGCCTAGCTTTCTGTTCATCCTTACAAGGTATCTTAACTGATCTTACTAATCTGGCCATAACGTCTACTGTTAATTTCAAGGGATGCTGGCTTCCCAGCATGTTCTTCAAAACCAGGACCTGTGCCCTGGTCAGAGCCCTCCTGCCTGTGTGCTTGTCTGACTGACAGGACCTTCTGGGCACTGAGACAGTGACCCTGAGAATAAGCAGGGTTGGGGAGTCCACATTCTCTGAAGGCTGTAAGCCCATGGGAGTAAGGAGGGAGCTCCCCTTTCTGACTTAAGAAGGGTGAGTTCATTCATCAAGGGCCATGGACCTTGGCCTTATCAAGGGCCTTATCAAGGCATTAGGGGATGCTTCCAGCCTCTCCTGGGGAAAAGACCTCACTGACTTCGCCCAGGTTACCCTGACACACAAACTGCAGAGAAAGTGGCTTAACAAGCAGTGTGAATGTCTTCCAACTCTGGAGGCTGAGAGTCCTAGGCTAAGTTATGGTGAGACCTTGCTCCCCTCCACCCTAAAAAGAACTGGTTTGCAACCTTCACCATGTCCTCATGTGGATCTCTCCAGGGTCACTTTCTTAAGGATGCTAAAGCCATCTAGAAGGCTCTCAAAGGTCCCATCTTCAAATACCATAACATTGTGGCTGAGGTTTCACCCCATGGGCCTGGGGGGTGGAGACATACTGTTCATTCCACAGTTCTTACCCACAAGTCTCAGCACAGCCCCCACACACCCCACAACCCCCAACTGCCCCCAGTAGTGGTGGGTTATTCACTCTCCTTGTTCACTTCTTTTGTCAGCTGCAAGGAACCATCCTCCAGTATGTGAAAACTCTGATCGAGGTGATGCCCAAGATATGTCGCTTACCCCGGCATGAATATGGCTCCCCAGGTTGGTGGTGGGAAATTAGGATGGGGGTGGTGATAGGATGTAATCCACATCCAATCCTGGGGGCAAGGGCCTCTGGGCACCTGGTTAGGTGAACCAGCAGACAAGGATAGGCATCCTGTCTCTGCCCAGCTAGAGAACTCCTTGCCATCTCTAGCCCTGCTAACAGTAGCATTTCCATGAGAGAAGTTGAACAATTCCCACCCAGCAGCCAGAAGAGAACCACAAAAGGGAGGGCGTTGAAGTACGGTCCAGCAGGTCTATTTATAAAGTCCTCATCCAGCAGCACCCTTCACCCAGCAGTCCCTCCTCGGTGGCCCATTGGAGGAGGAAGGGGCCCCAGGTGGTGGTGCCAAGGGACGTTTCCATGGTGAGTCAGGCAGCAGGAGTGTGTGCCTCTTATCCCTTGGGCAGAGAAATGGTTCTTTCCTTCCCTGATAGGAGTCAAGCCTGGGAGGCTGGGAAATGGGGAACTGTGAAAATCGTGAATTTTGGCCTCTGGGGTTCTTTCTAAAAATCTCTGTCAGATGTGAGGGACATGTGATTCAAAAGGCTGGTGCTAGCTTCAGTCCCAGCTGCCCCACTTGCCAGCTGTGTGAATCTAGACATACTGCTCCACCTCTCTGAGTCTCTTCTGAAGACTGGGTAATGGTGCAGTGGTTTTGAGTGTTGAATGAACTGTTGCAGATAAGATGCTTACCCCCACAGTTTCCACCTATCAGTCCATGCTCATTCCTGTCGTTAGTTGGAATTCAGATGACTTCTTGGAGGGACTGGTAGGGCCCAGGATTATGTGTGTTTTGTTTGGTTGCAAATAAGATTTCAACCGGCTCCCTGAGCTCTCTCTAAGACTGAGCCCCAGAGATCTTACTCCTGGGCACATCTAGAAGGAGGTAGACCGTAGGTTTTGCTGTGCCTGTCAGACCTTGGACTCTGGCACTGCCCTAATATCACCAACCTTCCTTCACCCCCAGGGATCCTGGAGTTCTTCCATCACCAACTGAAGGACATCATTGAGTATGCTGAGCTCAAGACGGACGTGTTCCAGAGCCTGAGGGAAGTAGGCAACGCCATCCTCTTCTGCCTCCTCATTGAGCAAGCTTTGGTAAGGCCTGTGCCAGGGTGGAAGGGCTCCAGGCAGTAAGGGACCTCATTATTGGTGCTGAAAGCCCCTTGGGCATCCCCACACCCCCAACCAGGCACCACTGGACTGGCATCTCCACCCCAAGTTGGGGCAGCATTGACAGTATCCAACAACAGGAGGAGGGTCTGAGAGTTAGACCCAGTCCCTCCTAGCTCCACTGGCACACAGCAGGATCTGGCGATTCATTGAGCCCCAGTTGTCCAACCATCAGTAAGGAAATAATCACTCCTGGCTGCATGGGTCAGGCACCATTGTGGGTTAGGTGAATGGGGTTGGCAGACCCCACCTTCACCCTGGACAGCAGGGGGAGACCCACACAGAAAAGGGCATAATTGCAGTCACAGTCAGTGCTCCAAGGGTCTGTGCAGGCTCTAAGGGGAACAGAACCTGGAGTGGTCTGAGGGTGAAGGACCAAGAGCATAAGAAGGTCCAGGCTGAGGAGCATCTTAATATCAATTTGTTGTGATGGAGATAGTGACTCCACCCTCAGGATAGTTCAAGGCCTGATGGGATGTGACATGTTAATACAGCAGTGAGAGCCAAGTTAGTGGTAGCTGTCCTAATGGACTGCTGGGCCCTCTTCATGCTCCACACACCCCTCCCACCCAGCTGTACAACCAATCTTCAATTAACGTTTCGTTATAATGTTGATAAGAAGGAAACATTCCATCCCTGCCTGTGGTGAGTGGTCATGTTCTTCCCATGTCTGCCTGGGTGCCCCCCCAGATCCCCATATCTCCTGGATACAGGAGGTTCTTTGCTATGTTCATTGTCTCACGTTGGGGGGGGGGTACCAGGATTGTCAATCTTGACTCCCCTTGCCTATAAGAAGAACTCTGGGGAGAGGGAAAGTCATTTCATTTGTTAACAAATGAGGAGAGTAGCATACTAGCATTTGAAAGACTACCCTCTCACTAGCAGAGTGTAGGGGTGTTTAACTAGGATTCCAAGGACAGGAAAGAGGGGGAGTAGGTGAGCATCATCA
Organism: Uropsilus gracilis; assembly: GCA_004024945.1. Classification (NCBI taxonomy): domain Eukaryota; kingdom Metazoa; phylum Chordata; class Mammalia; order Eulipotyphla; family Talpidae; genus Uropsilus; species Uropsilus gracilis. The sequence continues at coordinate 24,388 of PVHY01004977.1, forward strand.
CACTCATTCTTGTAACACAAGTATCTGGTGGGTTGGGTGACATTGGCTGTTTTCATCACTGTCTGGTACCAGCAGTTCTGACGTTATCATTGCAAGGTCATGTTCTTAGCCTTGTTTTGAAGTGTCTTTGTAGAAAGCCCTTTATCCTCAGAATGCAAGGAAAAAGCATGTTAATTAAAAATATAAATCAAGGTTTGTTAAACATAATAGGGGCAAGGGTATTGCTCCATGCAGGCAGGGGTGTGTACTGTGTTGCTGTACCACATGTGCCTGCCATGGGTGGGTGTCCTGTCTGGGGTGGGAGGGGGGTTCTCAGTCATCCCCACCCCTGGACTGGAATAAGTGAATTGAAGAATGAATGAATATAAGTGACTATTTCATAACTAGAAGTATTTGGGGGTCTCTATTAAGAAGTTGAGTGATTTAGTTTTGTGGCCAGAAATAGGCATTAGGAGCTTAAATCTTGGTTATATCAACTAGCCTAGGATGTAAGTGACTTCATAAGCATTTTCACTTGAAGTTGTGGGTTCCGAGAACCTGTCTGTGATGAGGACTGGCCACCTGCACCTTCCCCCAGGGCTGGTTCATGGAGGCCGCTCACCCCTCCACACTGTACAGCTGCTCCCATGTGTCTCTGGTGAGTCCATAGGTAGAGTCCAAGGTGGGGAAGAAAAGGACAAGGGGGGGTGCTCCAGGCCCAACCCCCAGGGCGGCAGGGAGACCTTTCTGCAGTCACCCTGAGTTCTCCATCCTGCTCACGTGGGCAGGAAGGTCCTGCCCATTCACTGCCAGGCACAGTTCTAAATAGTGGGTAAATGTGCATGAATAAGGCAGAGAAGGCATGAGCATTTGTATTCCAAGAGGGAGATGTGGAGGAGAGTATAAATAAGCAGAGCTGAGCTCCAAGGTTGGGGCATACTGAGGCGGTCCTGTGAGGGAAGATGATGTGCTTTTCTGGGAGGGGATGGAGCTAGATGCCTGTAAGAAGTGGAAAGCTGCCTAGAGGAGCTGGTCTCAAGAGGCCAGGGGCCAAGGCAGATGCGCTGGAAAGGCAGGAGCGCAGGCCTATGATCTTGGGGTAAAAACCTTTGTGGCAGCAGAAGAAGGCGCATTATCCAGGAGGCTCCATGCAGCCATCACCCCAGAGCATCTCAGAGACTGGAGCCATGAGGAGGGGAGGTAAAAGTGGAGAGTCAGGAAGGAGATGGAACAAAGGCAGAGAACAATGCAAAGAAAGCCATGATGGCAAGAACTCAGGTTGAGTTCTGGAGAATTCTCAGGTCTGGTGTCCATGTGGCCATGTGTGACCCTGTATCCCCTTGGCACCTGTGAGTCTGCAGTGCATGATGTTGCTCTTCCTGGGGAAACAGTAGTTGTCTCTCTGTCCCCTTCAAAGGGACTTTGTATGGTCACAGATTTTACATGGTTCACCAGGCCTGGATTGCTATGGCAACTGCCTTCAGAAGCTGGGCTGCAATGAATAGGAAAATCACTCCTGTCTATGGAAAGCCAGAGCCCCAGAACCCCCAGGAGGAGTGGGTTGGGGAAGGGTAGTGTATCCTGTGAGCACCCTTTCCTGAGAACACTAATTACGCTTCCTCTGTGCACAACCAAAGAGGCACACCATTGATGGGGCTCCAAGTAAACATTTTCCTCAGACACCCCTGTGATATCTCTTACATATGCCCCTGAGGACAGCTCACCCCAGCAGAGGTGAAAGGAGACGGCAAAGGTGCCAGTGCTAAACCAAGTCCTGGGGCAAAGGGTGGAAAGGACACAGCCAGGATCAGGGCTCCCCCCAAGTGCACTCTGTCTTCTACTTGGCCATCTGGGGGCCTCCCTAAGTGAAGGCAGAACTTTCTCAAGTTAGAATGAGGTAGGATCTTCCTGGAGCCTCTCAGTTAACAAAGCTGGGTTTGAATGGGTTTGAATTCTCTAGAGAGAACATGATCTGACAAAGATAGGAGGTGGGCCTTCCTAGTGGCTCCCATACAAAAAGGGCTAGTGCGCCTGTGGGATCCCCAGTGGAGGACTCTGAAGCAGTTACAAAAATGAAAACACTGAAGTAACTTCTTAGATATGTTCTTACGTGTGAAAAAGAGACTGTTTACAGATGGGAGGGAGTGGAGAAGACAGGTGATGGGTTTGGGGCCTGGAGCTCTGGTGCAGCACGAGGGAGGTATGTGCCCATGATGAGGTGTGAAGCTGGACTCCCAGTCATATGGTTCTGTAAACCCATGGCAAATTAATACAATTGGACTCACTAAAATTGGTTAAATGGTTGGCATGTTACCAGCGTGGAAATGTGAAAGTCAGTACTGGGTGGAAAAAGGCAGGTCGCAGGACACATTATGGAAATGTAAGTCAGTAAAAACTACAGCCCATAAAACTGCACAGCATTAACAAAATCTCTAAGATAAAGCATCCCAAATTGTTCAGTTTTCTTCTCTGGACATCAGGGAGGGGGTCGACCAGGGTTCAAGGTCAGCAGGGGCGCCTGCATTATCTGGAATGTATGACTGGTTTTTATAAGGAAAGCATATTTGTGAGCCACTCCTGAGCTACAAAGCAAATTAAAGATTGACTATATATCTTTATATTATATTATAATGTATATTATAAAGTAAACCTTTAAATTATAAAGAAATATATATAAAAAGTTAAATTATAAAGAAAGATATCTTTAAAGTATACCTTGTGTCAGAGAAACTGGCAGGAGACTGAGGAGTACAGGCTAAGAAGTCTACATTCTAATCTCATCATCTTCTGATAGGTAGGTTTGCAGAGTTCTTTCTGGCTGTGGCTCCCTGTCAGTCTTGTAGACCACGGATGCCTCCTCTCATGTCATGATTTACCTTTGTAAAAAACAAGCACAGTGGGCAGTGGTGAAAGATGCTGGGTGCTTTTGTGGTGGATGAGAACCTGTACTTCCAAAATACTAGCCATATTGTAAACCAATGATATTATGATAAAAATTATTTTTTAAAAAATAGGGATTATTGCTATAGCATTAAATTGTAGGTGGAGAGAATATAAATTGATCAGCTGGACAAAAAAATTATTTTCTTCTTTAAGTTTTATGCTTATAAATGTGCTTTGGAGTGTCTTAGTACAGAAGCCCATGTGTATTTAGAGTGGGTGGGTTGTTTATTTGGTCTTAAAAAAGTTGGAAACCATAGCATTCTCTCTGTACACACTGATTGAATCATCCTGGAGGTGGCTTTTCAGATAGTTTACAGTTTAGTATCATTATGGACAAAGAAAACATGAACACCGTGTCCTTTTTTTCCTGCAGGTGTGTGCTCATTTTATTGGCTCCTTCCCTAGTGGTGGAATGACCAGGCCAGTGAGAGGACAGTTAGCTTCAGTTTTACAAAGTGGTTGTACCAGTTTTTGCTCCCTTGGGTAATCCTTGAGAGTGTCTTCCCATCACATTCCCAGGAGCTTGGATTTGTCTGTCCCATCATAGATTTCCTGGTAGAAACTGCAATTTGCACTCCCGGTGAGCTGTAGATGCTGAGGCTCTTGCCATTTGGTTATGACCTCCTGCTTGCTTGCACCACCTTTCATGAAATAATCCTCAATATTTCTGTCTTTTACCATCCAGCTATTTTTTTCTTATTAATATAGTGACATGATTTATTTATTATGGGTACATGCATCGCAGGTAGCATGTCTTAGAGGAGCAGAAGCTGCTGAGGTTGACTGTATTTGTTTTTCCATTTTCCTGTATGGTTGGTGTCTTATGATTTGTTCAAAAAGTTTACGCAGCTCTAATGTCATGAAGATAGGTCATCCATCTCATGAAAGTTTTAGGGTTTCGTCTTTCCAGGTATAACAAACCTTTAAATCTATGATTCACCTGGAATTGATGTCTGTGCTTAGTGGCAGGTGGAAATCTGACTTCACTTTTTCCAGGTTGTCTCAGCACCACTGATTGCAAAGACCTTGTGCTACAGGGCTATGAACTGTCATTTCTCGTAGGTCTGGTGGTAGGTATTTGTTGAGTCTAGTATGAAATGAGTTAGCATTTGTTAAGGATCAATTACAAATATCCTGTGCTTTTAAAGAAAATTCTGCTATCAATGATTAGTATTTCCTCCAGTCTCTACTTCCAGGAGAAAACACAAGGTGGTCATCAGGGAAACATTTCCCAACAGCTGCATGTTTGTTCAGATTTTATGTCGTTTTTCATCAGCCCAGCATGTTGTTATGTTGTGTTATGTTGATACATACCGGTAGGGGGCACTGTTCTTTCATGTGAGCCAGGTAGGACACTGCTAGAAATTTTTTTCTTCTATTTTTAAATGTTTTAAAATTGGTTATATATTCATCTTATGTCATTGTATACCCCACGTTCTCCTATCACCATATCACCTGTTTCCTGTGCTCTTCCCTCCCCCAATTTGCCCTCTCTGCCTCCCTGTCCCTTGCTATATGTTTCAGTTCTGTTATTTGCTTGCTAGTCTTAACATTTTCTTGTCCTTTTGTTTGGATTCTCCATATCCCACAGATGTGGGACACCACTAGAATTTGGGGCCAGATGGTCCTTTGTTGAGAGGACCTGTGCGGTATGGGATGCTAAGCAGCATCCCTGGATTCCACTCACTAGTTGCCAACACCATCCCTCCTCCCATACCTCCCCTAGCCCCTACCCATAAATAGGACACCCAGAAAAATCTCCAGGTACTGCTTCATCTTTCTTTGCAAGACAGGGCCTCCTGCCTATCCAGGGCACCAGCAAGGGCTCCCACCGAGTCAGGGTCCCAGTGTCAGCAGGAACTGGGACAGAGCTGTGTGGCTTTGTAAAGTGCTCTCCTGGATTTTGGTTTTATTTTTATTTTTCTGTTCTAGTTGCAGCTCCACATCTGACCCCTTTAGCGTCTGCTTTCACTTTAGAATCCCTTTAATTTTGTTTTTCTTACTGCATAACTAAAATAATTCATTGCTAGAAAACAGAGAAGAGCAGAGAGAAAACAAGGACCACATTAGCACTAGCTGTTGCAAAGCATAGCCTTCCAGATTTTTTATGCTTCAGCATACTAAATCCATTTTTCTCATGTCTGTTTTTACTTTATTTAGTTATAAAAGTAATGTTCACTGAGGAAAGTGGTATATGATGGGCCAGGGACTCTTCACTATTTACTTACCTCTAAATTACCATTTTAATTCAATATAATGAACCTTTATTACTTTTTCTCCCTTATGAGGAGATGTACACATAATAGAGGCCCAGGCTGATGCATGGGAAAGAGCACATGCCCGCCCACCTTGGACCTCACTCTGCATTCCCACCTGCACTTGATCAGGGATGATGCCTGAGAAGAGACCCTCAAGCTTCCTGGGAATTTCGCACTGTCGCTGTTCCCAGGCTCCATAGGCAGCGCCCCTTCACTCAGACCTGGCACCCCGTGTTGATCTTGACAGAAAATGATGCCTTACGGAAGATGGCATCTTGACTCCCAGTCATAACTTTTCTGTCCATGGCGTTTCCTGTCTGCATCTTTTCAGATGTGTCTTAACCTGTCAAACAAACCTGCTAAGCTCATTAGTACCTCATGGGCTACCTGGAGCCATGGCCTCACAGGTCTGCAGACCCAGAACTCCCCTCTGACCTAGACTGAGCCAGAGGTGGTTGGACACAATCCCTCTCCTGATGGTCCACTGTCTACACCATCAGATTTCAACATGGAGAGTTGCAGGGGGTGGCAGATGATCTAAAAGCTTTTAACTCTTTGCTTGCTAAAAATAACGAAGAAGCTCTCCTGATTATGCACATAGCATTCAACTGTGAGAACTTTCTGGAGACATGTCAGTTGAGGTGTTAGAGCAAAACATCCTGTTAAAAGTGAGTGGTCAAAAGAGTTTAGGCACCCCCAGAATAGACCCACAACAGAATAAACCCACAACAAAGGAGTGAAAAGTAGCCTAAGTCAGGAACCTTGCTGTGGATGTAGAGATGCGGACTGATAGGAAAGATGTCCTGGGTTAAGATCATGTCTGTATCCTCGGCATGGAACTCCTGCTCAGTATGTGTAAATGAATGGGGAGGTGGACACCAGCTTGGTTCCAAAGGATGGACGCAAACAGTCATTTAATAGCTAGCACTTTGCAGACACCCCCGTTCCACTGGAGACAAGAGGTGGTTGGTCACCTTCAAAACCACCTCAATTCTTGCCCACACATGCTTATTTCTCTAGCCTTGCCAGTGCTTACCAAGAAGCTAGAGCCCTGGTTATTCTGTTATTCTGCACTGATGACTTTTCTCCACGTAGGCCCTCACAGAGAGAAGACCTGGAGGCTGATGGCTCTGGATGTTAGTGTGTAATCTCAGCAGTGACTGCCCACCGATATCTCTCAGCAACTCCTAAAATGTCCTGTCTGAACTCCAACCCACTGCAAGAGAGACAAAATGTGTGCCAGTGGGGCCCCGGCATATTAGTAGCTGTGAAGGACAACTTAATTGAGCACCAGATATAAATTGATACAAACATGAAAGCACAAAAGTACAGAAAGGAGATGAAAGTACAGAGGGGGCAGGCTGGGAGAATGACTGCTTTGTCCCTACTCATCTGCAACTTTCATTGAGAAATTTATCAATACATGACATAAGTGTTCATTAATTCCAAAGGCAAATAACTGATACTTGCGAAAACTGTTTCACAAACAATTTTTCCAGAAAAAGCAAAATGGAGTGTATCAGGACTACTTCTGGCCAGGGTCACCTTGTCCTGACAGGCCTTCCCTCAGGGCAAGCTGTCCATGGTCAGAACCTGTGTCATTCAGTTCCCAACAAGCAGCTCTGCACTCTATTCTCCTTGCGGCCAAGGAGAAGAACCCTGTTCTAGAAGGCGTCTCTTGTAGTCACTTCCTTCTTCTAGCTCAGTCACAGCTGTGTCCTGTCACAGCTGTGGCTGCATCTGAAGACCACTGGTTCTATTGTTGACATGGTATTTTAATGTAAATTGACTTGCTTTTTAGTTTAAGCTTGTTTTCAAAAGAAGTTTTATATCACTTACATTTTAAAAAGTCATCTCTTGTCATCATTAAAAAGCAACCAGAATCATAAATTCAATCAAAATAAGCAAAGTAATATCATTTCAGCTATTGCCTGCCAGGCCTCTGAGCCTCAGGCCTGCTCCCTACTCCCCCCACCTCACCTCCATTAAAAGGGGAGATTAGAAAATGTGAAGGACTCATAAAGACACACTGGTTCCAAATGGAAACTCACTCATTAATGTTGTTAGGAGGCTAGTAGTAAATTGAAAAGGAAATTGCTTTGTTGATGCACAGCTACACAATACTTTTGCCCTGTTCTCAATTCCCACCCTGTGGAAATGCTAACCGTGGGTGGCAATGGGGTGCCTGTGACAGCAGGGACATCACTCTCTAGGCCAGTATCTTGACTGTAGTAGATCTTTTCCCTTTTCAAGACATGATCCTGATTGACAAAAGCAGTTCTTACCCTTGACTAATTGGGGGGAGAATTGGAGGTAAGACATAGTGGTATAGAACTCCATTCAAGTAAAGCCCAACGGGAGGGCAAAGATCACAGGCACACTCACACATTCATACATTTATACACACACATACACACCCACACACCCACATGCATATGCACACACATGCACAGAATCAGAGGTTAAATTACTGATTTCTTTAGCACCCGTATACATGCACACACAGAACCAAGTGAAATGGAATTACTGACTTACATAGCCAGGGCTATGGAATTGAGGGACCCTGGAGCATTAGATGGGGCATGCCACAGTCCCCAAGTTCCAAGGGAGGGCTGGGATGCGCAGCTCATACTTTGTGCATTGAAAGCTTATGGTCATGCTGGGAGCCACTGCTTGTTTGCAGTGAAACTCTGTATCCTCAAGCTTACCTCTCATTGCGCAGGAAACACACTAGCCTCAGTGCACCCATTTATGGGAATGCTTAGGATCCTGGGCTCTCTGGCTCAGCCCCCTCCCCACACTCTACCCTCTTGCTGGAAACCAGGAGGTAGATCCACCCATTCCTGGAACTGAATTCTCCAGTTCATTTCTCTCCACCTACTTGACAAAGACCACAATGATTACACAAATATTAGTGTTGTTTGTTTTTTTGTCGTTGCGTCCAAAAGTCAGAGTGAAATGGTAAGAAAATGTTGTTTAAAAATTGGTTTCATGAGTCCCTTTAGGAAATCAGAAAGAGCCTAAAATTTCTCATGAATCTGACATACATAGGATCACATTGACCCTTTTTTATGATTTATTAAATACAAACCCTGCTCTTTGTGAGGTATCATTTGGCCAAGAGAAATAAAATCCCCAATTAGCTTCATAGACTGAAATGGGAACCTGTAATATTTGATGGAAATTCCCCAAGGTCCATCAGTTTTAAATTAAGTATAGTAACCCTGGCGTAGTGGCATGTGCCTGTAATCCCAGCTACCTGGGAGACTGAGGCTAGGGATCACTTGAGTCCACGGGTTTGAGACAACCCTGGGCAACATAGTGAGACAAATAAATAAATATAGTAAAAGGAACATTTTTGTATATTTTTTATTTATTTATATATAAATTTCACATCATTGTAATCCTAGGGATTTACCCCCCTCCCACCCTTCCCACTATTCCCCCCCCTTTCCCTCCTGCCTGAAGTTATGTGCTTCAGTTTGGTACTTAGCTTGTTTTGACTTTTCCTCATGGCTTTTATTTTTTTTCCCTGTATCCCATATATTAGTGAAACCATTTGGTTTCTTTTTCTTTTTGACTTGTTTCTGCTAATATGATTTCTTCTAAGTACATCCATGTTATCATAAAATCATCAAATTTGTCATTTTTAATTGATGAGTAATATCCTATTGTGTATACCATATCTTTTTCATCCAGTCGTTTTAGGTTGCTTCCAAGTCCTTGCAATTATAAATAGTGCTGCAGTAAACATCCAAGCACAGGTGTCCCTTTGTACCCACATTGAGGTCTCTTTTGGGTAGATTCTCAATAAAAGGAACATTTTTAAGACTGGCATTTTAATGCCATACAAAGTTCAATTACTCATCCCTTGAAGAATTTTGATGTGAACTTGTTACAGTGCAATAATTTTGCAGCCTCACTTCCCAAACCTCTTTGCTTTCACCTGTTCTGATGACAAAGAGCAGTATTGCAACAGGCCTTATTAATCATCTAATGACTGCTTCCTATAAACATATAAGCATAGAATACCTGTAATAGGCATTACCATGCACTTGGCAAGCACAAAGGTGACTGGTGACTGAATGGCAGAGGGCTAAGAACCTTCTGCAGAAGCAGGACAACACAGCAACCCCCAAATGGGGTGCCTTTTTTATAGAGCAGTTGCTGTTTCATACTGTAGAAAACATCATGGTGGATACTGGATCCCAAGAAAACATTCATAAGCAAAAATTTTAAGAAAGACTGAGGAAATCTTAGTAATGGGTTTGTTCTATAGGTTTTTTTTATAGATATAAAAATCTTTAAAGATTAGAGTGGGGAATTGATAGGGAACACCTACCCTCCTTGGTGTCTCCTGTCTAAGATTGCAGGTTTTAAGGAAGATATGCTAAAATGTGAGAATGGCCTTGATTAGAATTTCCTTTCAAAAGATAAAAGGGGGAGGAAGAAGTAAAACAGGTTTTTTCTTTGTAATGGGATAATTCAGGAGCTGTTCCTGGAAGGCAGGGAAAACAGAAAGGAGGATATATAAAGAGAGTTGGAACAAAGAAGGGGATTCAGATTCAGGTTTTAGATTCTGCCATTTTATGGGATAAAGATGTGAGCCATGTGGGGGAAAACAGAAAGGAGGATATATAAAAAGAATTGGAACAAAGAAGGGGATTCAGATTCAGGTTTTAGATTCTGCCATTTTGTGGGATAAAGATGTGAGCCATGTGAGTTTGGCCATGAGGCCAAGGCCTGGGGCCTGCAGCCTTTGTCTGGTCCAGGCTAGGAGAGTGTTTGTTAAAGGAAAGGAGTTTGGAGATTTCAACTCCGTGTTGAAGTTTGTTTTGCTGAGTTTGACTTGTGTCTGGGAGAGACCGTGCGAAACTTGGGCCTAAAAAAAAAGTAAACTTTGCTGGTTCCAGTACTATGGAGCTTTTTTCTACAACCTAGAGGAGGAAAAGGAGAAGACGGCATGAAAGAATTAGAGCTTGCCAAAGAAAGATGTCTTCAAGTATGTGGAGATGAACTCTGATTAATGTTGGTGAGATGATCAGGACTGAGAGACTAAGGATTTTTAGACAATCTAGGGAAAGGACTTTAGACAATGTTGTAAAAGGTTTTGGACAATGTTAAAGTAATTTGAAGTTTTACATACATGTTTCTTTTTGTAGTGACTAGGAAATCACTTTGTTTAGTAATAAATTAGTCTTCACCCTGAGAGTCTTGCTTTGGCTTGGGAGTTTGTTGAGAAGGCTAGGGATGGTGTTAAAAACCCACGGAAGTCTAAAAGAGGGTAAATTGAGGCAAACTTGTCTAAATTTAAACTGTGTTTCTTAGTTTTTCTTAGAAAAACTGAGAGAGGGGGAGAGAGCTGAAAGAAGATGGTAGCTGTTTTTGCATATCAATAGTAGGTAAACAGTGAAGATGCTAAATAACTGTTTTGAGCCTGCTTCCTAGAGAGAAGCAGGCATAGGTGTTCAAGTTCAAGTCAAAAAGCCTTTTTTCCTTTTCATCCAGTTTCAGTATGATAGTAAGGAAGAGTTGAATGGTGATCACCATACTGTGATAATGTTAGGGGATGGACTTGATGTTAGGAGTGGCACACAAGGGTGTTTGTAGCCAAGTCAGCTTTCTGTCAAATGATTCAGTAAAACATGTAGAGACAACGCAGATATGGTAAAATTTCTTTGTGCCTCTATATCAAGGTTATTGAAATGCTCACTGTTACTTCAGAAGTTTTTTTATGTTCATTTTTTTCAAAATCTGAGGAGGAGAATGATCATCAAGAAATTGAAATATTAAGAAGAAAATGGTCCCTGAGTGGACAAGGTGACAAGGTATAAGGGGGAAAAATTAGGAAGGTTTTGTGGTTTTTTTCCAGCAACTTCCTTAATCTGGTGAGATTTATTCTGCAAACATATACCCTGGAGCTACTTCTGATCTCATTTAAAAATTTGTAAAGGCATCTGCTAGCACTGAACTAGGCCATGATGCTCATGTTGCCCATCCAGTTGATTTAGCAGCAGGAAATATTAGTTCAGGCTCATGGAAGGCAGTCAAGCCAGGGAGGCTGGCCAGTCTGAATTGGAAAGAGGCCCCATGGGACCTGAGAACAGCCCTCAGAGACCACCCACAGCACTGCAGTTGACTGCCTCCTTACATGGGCAGTAGAAGGAACCTTTGCTCCTGCAGCAGAGACAATTTCAGTAAAGCTATCCCGCCACTCTTGTCCCCATGCCCACCCAGCTGCCTTGTGTTCAGTTGAAGAGAAATAGCTCAAACCTAGCTTCTCTGAGGGTTATTCTTACTCTTTCCATTCTGGTGCCCAGGGAGGGTGTTGCTAAGGTTGGAATCTTTTAGCAGGTACAATGAGATAAAATGGCAGAGCTGTTTTTCTGTGTGGTAACAAAAGGACCTTGGCAAGAAATCAGAAATGTCATCTGAATCCATCAAAATGCAAAGGCTGCTGAGAAGAGTTGGGAGAAAGATGCAGTAGTAAGAGTCTGTACCTCAGGGAGTTTCATTTATGGGAGAGTTGTGACAAGTACGACCATCATCCAGGAAAGGTAGGGGGAACTAAAGGACTCCTTCAGGCCAAAAGGCAAAAACAAGTTGAAGAAAAACTAGACATTAAAATAGAAAATCCCTGCCTGCAGGTGTTAAGATGTAAATAGTAATGCTAAGTGATAAAAATAGATTATAGAAGAGAAAGCATCTTGTCTCCAACTCCTTTTAAAAAAAAATATATGCTTTGATGCAACATGAATGGAAAGAATGGCAAGAGAAACCCCAAAAGTTATGAATGATGGCCCTGGGTAGTAGGACATTAATTTTTCTCCTTTTTAAAAATTATTTTCTTGCTCTATCTGCTTTTTTTTAATGAACAAATACTTAACCAACTAAAAGAAAGAAACCAAACTAGCAAATTTAAAAATATACCTGCTTAGGTCTAATGTACAGCATGGTGGCTGTTGTTAATAATACTCTAATGTCTACTTGAATGTTATTAGGAGAGATTTTAAATGTCACCACAGCAAAAATGGTGACTGTGCAAAGTGAAGGATGGGTTAACCACCCTGTGGTAATCATTTTCCAAAATATATGCATCATATTATCATATCACCTACCTTAAATTAGCACAGTGCTATATGTTACATCTAAATAAAGCTGGGGTTGGAGTGAAATAGGCATATCTGCTAAACTGCTACCTTTTCAAAGGAAAACCTTTGCCTAAAGGCTGAATTAAGTACTGGGTGAATTTCCAGGAGATCACAGATGTCAAGTTTAGTACTTGTAAGATAGTTAAAATAATGTTTCTGTTGTTAATAAATCAAGGATTCCATTCTTGGAAATCAAGGATGACAAATATGTAGCTAGGATGCTACTACCCATATTTTAGCACAAGGTAGACATTAATAATCAATGCCACTGAGCTCAGACATTGATAATCAATCCAGCTGAGCCCTAGACTTTAGCAGTCAATCTTGCTGAGTGAATAGGGTGTCAGACTCCTCCCTCAAAGCAACCAGTGTCTCTCAATCAGGATAGTCTCCTAACATCTGACTGAGGCTTACAAGATAAATCCTTGATACCTCATTCCTCATCTCCTATCACCCAGTGCTAGGAGAGTCCCCCCCAGTGCTGAGCACTGTTAGCCCCTTACCCACCATGGTCCTTCTTACTTTTGGACCTTGGCAGGTGCTTTTCCCCCTCACCTTCAAACCCTGGTGCCAGCCTCAACTTGTCCTCACAGAAAGCCTCCTCCTATCCTCCTCCTTGGAAGTCTGGGTCATTACTCTTCTTGAGTATTCCTATAGCCCCCATGCATTTCCCAATTTTAGCACTATCAAGAATTGCCCATTTACTTCTTTCCTTGTCCTCTTGGCAAGGATCATGCATCAGGCACACCTCACTTACTATGGCATCTCAAGTTCTTTGAATTTGTGTGTACTAGACACCTAATATTTGCTGAATGAATGAGTGAATGAATGAATGAATGAATTTCTCCTTAGTTTCTATTCTAGTCAGAATGAAAGTATTCAGAATTTGAGTCCTCCCTGTTTAGTCTTTGGATGATATTATACCCTTCCGTGTTCTCCATATCCCTGTTGCTGGCCTCTCACAGAAGATAAAATGCAGGTCCTGAGTAGTAGAGCTGGTTCCTCTGAGCACACTCAGCTCATCTCAGTTTTTTGGTTTTTTTTTTTTTTTTTTTATGAGAAACACTATAGACTGGAGGTGTCTGGAGACTCATAGGAGGGTACATGTGATCAGAGCTTTGAAAGATGGTTAGCAAAGCAGAGAATGCTGGTATGAAAGGGAAAGAGGACTTCATGGGTGAGTTGACCTCATGTGTGGTCTGCTTATGTAAGGTTGAATCACACCAGAGGATCTTCAAATATTATTTACCTGCAAATGATTTTTTTATAAAAATCCAAGATAGAGGTTACCTAGGGAACAGGTTCAGTAATTTCCTGTATCTTTTGCTAGAAATGGTTCCAGACTCTTCACTCTTTGAACTGCATCTACCACAGTTTTTTTTTTGTTTGTTTTGTTTTTTTTTAAGATTAAAGAATGTTAACTAGCTACAACCTAAAAAAAGCAATAGATGATCTTAGCTAGATGTTCTTAGCTAGGAGAGAGGCTAAAAAGTTTCATGGGTGGTGATGTTCTAAGTCATTTTCTCCTGTGTCTATTTTTGATAGTGTTATGTATTTTCATAAAGCTTATGTGTAACAAGGCAGGAGAATGTTTCAAGCCTCCCCAGGTTGTGGCAACATAGGCTGCTTTAGAAAAGCAGCAGGAATGGAAGTAAGGTGGCCCAGATGTAAATATCAGCCCTTCTGTTCCTCATAGTGGGATACAGCTGCTTAGGAAGTTTCAACTTCCCAGAACCTCTGTGCCCTGACTTATAGGGGGACCATAAATTCTCCTCACAGGATATTATGGAATTCAAAGCATATGGGGAGTATAGAGCACCTGAATCAGTGCTCACTATGCAAGCAGTCCTTGCTTCTGTTTCCTGAATAGCTAAGGATTGTGTTACAAACTTGCAGTTTCAGAGACAGACCCATATGGATTATCAGTCTCTTCATTTTGTTTCATCTGTATCACTCTTAATCGCACATGAAAACAAATCAAATACACAGATGAGTTTATGAGGAAAAATGTCATCCTGCTTGGGCTAAACCTTTCCCTACCTGTAGCCTAGGCCCTTAGACAAGCTTTTCGAATAATCTCTGCCTCTAGTTCTGTTTTTTGTTTTTTTTTTTCCTTTGAGACTAGGTCTCACCATTTTTGCCTGTGGAAATGCAGGCTCACGTTGCATGGGGTACCACAGACTCAAGCAATCCCCAGCCTAAGCTTCCCAGGTAGCTGGGATTACAGGCACACACCACCATGCCCAGCTATATTTTTTTGGATTGAGGTCTCACTACGTGCCCCAGGCGGAACTCGAACCACAATCCCTGGCCCCAGCTGCGTCTTCCTAGGTTGCCGCTTACAGGCCACTAGTTCTTATAGTTGTTATCTCACTAACACTTAATAACACGAGATTCACCTCTGTTACTTAATTAGCAACTTTAGTCAATATTCATTGACTCCCTCACTGGAAAAATGAGATTTTTAGCTTATTTACTTCTCTCCATTCTCTTCCCCTCATTATTTGATTATACTATTTATGCTTTTGCTATTTTCCCTTGGAATCCAAGATAATTACTTCCACCTCTATTTGGTAACATTATGAGTATCTTAGCTCTGTTCCATAAAAGAGGAAATTAGCACTCCTCACATTCCCCCTTCTGCCTCGTGTCAGCTACACTTTTATTTTTATACTGTGACAGCTATGTTATTTGTAATATTTGCATTTTGTTCTGCATCTGTGATTTGTCCTTAAATGTAGCCAATCAAAACAAAAAAACAAACAGCATGTACATTATTGTTCTTACTGGGCTGAGTGGAATGTAGGATCTTACTTCCTTCCTCTGCTTCCAGCATCAAGACCCCAAAAGCTCCTTATTTTAAAGTTAGGAAGAATGAGTTGCTTTCAGAATTTGGATCAATTTTTTTAAAGTAATATGTGTTCACTGTAGAAAATTGAGTAAATATTTGCAAGTAGGAAAGGCAGAGAGGAAGGGTAAGAGGGCTAAAGATAAAAAAACACCTAAACATTCCCCTATGGGGGCATCTCTTTAAAATACTTCCCATCATTCACAGAAGGCACCTAGTGTCCATGAAGAGAAAATGCTTCCTTTAGTAACAAGGGAGACATCTAGGTCTAAGTAAGAAAACCTAAAATAGGGGTGATTTTACCCTCAGTGCTAATTTGCTCAGACAACAAGGAATTCAGCTTTTATTCCTCACATTTATTGAGCATTTACAGTTTCTTCAGCTCTGTGCTTAATGTTGGGAGCAGGAGATATGGACAGAATGGACTTTGTACCCTTAGATTGTAGGACAGAATCATGGCTGCCCAGAACACAAACTCTGAACCACAAGAACATCTTTCTGTAAATGAGTGTCATCAAGGTGTCCACCAAGGGAGTCTGTGGGGCTGCCAGCTAAAAGTCAGCAGCCAATATGGCGGGAGTGCTGTGATTACCTAAGTTGGGGGGAGGTGTGAAGAATGTGAGGAGGTGTGGGAGGTGAAAGGAGTGAGGGCTTCACATTTCCAGGTCTGAGAAGGTGCTAGGCAAGCCAGGTATCATAAGTCACAGGGTTTACATTTCTCATCAGGGAATGCTTTCAGAGTCATCATCCTGCACCACTCCACAGATGTTTGCTCTTGATGATGCTATCAACCACCAATGGGCACAGAGAATTGTTAGAGATATGACACACTCAATTCTCCAAATTCCTGGGAATACAGTAGATGATCAAGGAGGGGGGTGGGGTGGGGGAGGAGCAAACAAAGGATAGTTAGAATTTCACGCTGCTTATTCTACTTTTCTAACAAAAAGTGTAAGCTACATATTAGGGATCATCCAGCTATAGTTACCAAAAGGGGAAGAGAATGGAAGGGGGTGGGGAGGGTAAATGGGATAAAAGGGACCAGCTGTATAGTGATGGATGGGAACCAAGCTTTTGGTGGTGAATATGTGATCTACACAGATGTGAATTTATAAGGCTGTGCACCTGAAGCCTATGTAGAGTTAGATGGCAATGTTACTTCAGTGGAAAAAAGGCATTGCAATAAAGCAAAATTGGGGAATGAAAGGACATTGTCTCTACCTTCCTGAAGGGTAATTTCCAGTGAAATTTTCAATTGCCAAAGAAAAGGGACTTGGTTCCTTGAGAAATTTAAGGAAGGACCCTGCCTGGAGGTGGGGCAAGGAGGCTCAGGGAACTTTTGTGGGGCAAGGAGGCTCAGGGAACTTTTGTGATGCTGGAGATGAGCTCTCAAAGGAGACTGGGGTTTACTAGCCAGGAGGCTGGGGACCATTTCAGTATTCAAATGAGCAGTGGTGCCTCGAAATAGAGGGCAACAAAAGGAGGGGGTTCCTGGGGGAAGACCCTCCCCAGTGACTTCTCAGCCTGTGACTGTGGTTCCCAGCAGAGTGGAAGGCCAATATGGGTCCTTTAAGATGGAAATGAGACAAGAGAGAGTAAGGCATTGGGGTAGTATCTGCAGTGGAAGTTTCTCTTGGTCCCTGACAAACAAGCCTTGGAGTGTTGTTCCCAACTGGGCCCTTCAACAGTCAAGACAGCCTCAGCTAATGAACAGGTACCTTCCAGAAAAAGGTGTTACGGAATAGGCAACCCCTCGGTTATACAAATGGCACATAGCTATGTATTTACCTTGCAGGCAAATACATTCCTGTCTCTACTAGGAAACTGCATCCTTTGGTAGCACATGGCATCATGAGGCAGAGCACATCCCAAGTATGGCAGCAGGGACATGCTCAAAGGAGTTAGTTATGCAGTTTGCAACTTGCAGAGAGGGGTGTGGGCAGAGAGGTCATAAGTGGAATATTCCTGTCTCCCCTAGAGTATCCTAGACCATGAGGAAATAGTCTGCTCCCTTCCTCCATCCCTTCAGATGGTTTCCAAGATAAACTTGATTCACTTTAACAAAACAGAAAGGTGACCACTTTCCATTGTCAAGGTGACAAATTGCAATGGGCAACTTTTCTAGTAATGACCTTTCTAGGAGCAACTGAGATTTTTGGAAGCAAGAAACATAAGAAAACTTGGCAGCAGCTTCATATACTAGTCTTCTGCTATATTAAATAGTTCCTCATTGCAGTTAAAATCCAAAAATAAATAAATAAAAGCCAGGCTTCATACCATACCTGGGCAACCACATATGTTCTGTCCTTCCCTGTCATCAGGGCTTCCCTGCATGTCTGTCCCCTGACTCCTGCATGTCTGTACCAATTCCCTGAATGTCTGTACCAAGTCCCTACATGTCTGTAACTGAGTCCCTGCATCACTATACTCACTATAGGACCTTTGCACTGGAATGCTCTTGCATGTCTCCCTCCATGGCTGATTCCTTTACCTCATTCCATTCTCATTTAAGTATCTCCCTCTCAGAAATTCATTCCTAATACTCTGTCAGGTAGCCCCTGCTCCACTCCCAATTGCTAGTCTACTGAAGTTTTCTCATTAGTGATTTTTTTTTTTTAATCTGAGTGCTATCAACCGGAGTGCGATTTTTGCAAGGGCAAATATCTGGTCTGACTTGTTCCACATCCTATCTGCAAAGCCCAGACCCACTGGTGCGCAGTGCATATTTGTTGGGTGAATGGGATAGCATCTTTGTACTTGGAAGACAGTTGCAATCTGATGAATAAATAATGCATTTGTTCATCTAGGGGAGACATGTTTATTTAATAACTAGGTATTGAATAGCTATCATGTCTTAGGCACTGGGGATAGAGGTTCCCTCTTGTACACCCAGTCTTAGACATTTCCAGAATCACCACCCATGACTACAAAAAGAAAACCCACAATCCTGATTTTCTCAGATGTTTAGGATCCAAGAGCATCAGAGGTGAAGGGAACCTGAATCTTATCTTGTTTAAATCTCCACTTTTTTTTTTAATAACAAAAACAAAACCACCACCATCCTTTAGACCCCCTCTACCCTTGCTCTGGCCCCTACCTCTTCCCCTTTCGTAACTTCAGTTCTGTTGTCAGAGTCCACACTGGTTTATTTTTATTTTGTTTTATCCATTCATTCCACATAGAAGTGAGATTATCTGATAATTGTCTTTGTCTTTCTGAATTATTTCACTTAGCATATCCCCCTTGAATTTTATTGTAAATGGCAAGATTTCATTTTTCTGGTTGAGTATATTCCATGGTGTGTGTGTGTGTGTGTGTGTGTGTGTGTGTGTGTGTATCCTTATTTAGTCATCTTTCAATGGCATTTAAATTTTTCCCACATCTTGGCCATTACAAGTAATGCCATAATAAACACAGCAGTGCATATATCCCTTTGAATTAAAGATTTCATATTCTTTGGAGAGATATCTAGTGTTGCCAGGTCATACTCTAGTTTTATTTTTTTTTTCTTTGAGGACCTTCATACTGTTTTTCAAATTTGTTGCACTAATTTGTAGTTCTCCCAGCAATGTGCAAGGATTCCTTTTTCTCCACATGCTTGTCAGCATGTATTTCTGGTCATTTTTTGACTAATAGCTAGTCAAAAAGTACTAGTAGCTAGTTATCTTTTTTTTACTAGAGAATCACATACACTGTTCTCACAGGTATGAGATGATAGCTCACTGTGGTCATAATTTAAGTTTCTCTACTAATAAGTGATCATGAACATTTTTTCATGTGCCTAGTAGCCATCTCTATGTCCTTTTTGGAGAAGTGTATATTTAGATCTGCATATTTTTTGCTTGCATTGTTTGGAGATTTTTGTGGTTAGTTGTATGAATTCTTTATATTTATATGCCTTCAACATTAGCCCCTTGTAAGATAGAGGATGCACAAATATCTACACCCATTCAGTAGGCTGTCTTTGTACTCAATTGCTATTTTCTTTGTTGTACAAAAAGATTTTTGATTTGATATAGTCGCACTTGTTGATTTGTGCTTTTATTTTCCTTGACACTGGGGGCAAGTGTCAACATAAGACTGATGTCTGTATCACCTGTGTTTTCTTCTACCTACTTAATGGTTTGAGGCCTTATGTCCAAGTTTTTATATATATATAAAAATTTCACATCATTGTAATCCCAGGGGTTTACCCCCCCCACCCTGCCCACCATTCCCCTCCCTTTCCCCCTGCCTGAAGTTGTGACTTCAGTAGGGTACTTAGCTTGTTTTGACTTTTCCTCATGGCTTTTGTTTATTTTTTCCTTTATCCCATATATTAGTGAAACCATTTGGTTTCTGTCTTTTTCTTTTTGGATTTGTTTCTGCTAATATGATTTCTTCTAAGTACACCCATGTTGTCATAAAAATCATCCAATTTGTCGTTTTTAATTGATGAGTAATATTCCATAGTATATATGTACCATAGTTTTTTCATCCAGTCATCTGTTTGGGGGCATTTAGGTTGCTTCCAAGTCCTTGCACTAAACATCCAAGCACAGGTGTCCCTTTGTACCCACATTGAGGTCTCTTTTGGGTAGATTCCCAAGAGAGCAATTGCTGGGTCAAATGGTAGTTCCATTTTCATTAATTTGATGGTCCTCCACACAGCTTTCCATAGTAGTTGAACCAGTTTACATTCCCACCAGCAGTGTAAGAGTGTTCCTTTCTCTCCACATCCTCGCCAGCACTTGTTGTTGCCCATTCTTTGAATGTGGGCCATTCTTACTGGTGTAAGGTGGAATCTTATTGTGGTTTTGATTTGCATTTCCCTTATTGCTAGTGATGTTGACCAATTTTTCATGTCCCTGTTGGCCATTTGTATTTCCTCTTTGGAGAAGTGTCTCTTTAGTTTTCCCCCATTTTTTTATTGGGCTTCTTGTTTTGCTTCTGTTAGTTGTGTCAGTTCCTGGTGGATCTTCATTATTAAACCCTTATCACTCTTGTGGAAGGAAAAACTTTTTTCCCATTTGGTTGGGCTTCTTTTCATTTTTTTCTGTTATCTCTTTTGCTGTACAGAAGCTTTTTAGTTTGATGTAGTCCCATCTGTTTATGTTTTCCTTCATTTTTTTGCCATATGTAGATGTTTCCAGAAAGGGATTTCTAAATTGTAATTCATGGAGGGTTTTGCCCAAGTTTTCCTCTATGTATGTTATGGTTTTGGGTATGACCTCTAAGTCTTTATCCATTTTGAGTTGATTTTTGTACATGGTGTGAGGGAGTGGGCTTGGCCCACTTTTTTGCATGTCTTAGTCCAATTTTCCCAGCACTATTTATTGAAGAGGCTATCTTTATTCCAATGTAAGCTTTTCCTTTATCAAAGATTAGTTGCCTATATATGTGTGGTTTTATTTCAGGGCACTCAATTCTGTCCCATTGGTCTGATTGTCTGATTGTGGTACAAGTACACACTGTTTTAATTACTATGGCTTCGTAGTATAGTTTGAAGTTTGGAATTGTGATGCCTCGATTCTCTTTTTTCTGGTCACGAGGTCTTTTGTTATTACATATGAATTTCAGTAGTTTTTTTTCTATCTATCTCTTTAAAAAAATGTCATTGGGATTTTTATTGGGATTACATTGACTCTTAGATTGCCTTTGGTAGGATGGCCATTTTGATGATATTAATTCTTCCAATCCATGAACAGGGAATGTCTTTCCATTTCCGTACATCTTCTTCTATCTCTTCTAGCAGTGTTCTAAAATTTTCTTTGTATAGTTCTTTCACGTTGTTTTGTAGATTTATTCCCGGTTCTTATGATTTCTTCTTCTATTTGACTTTTTGAGTATAGGAAAGCTACTGACTTCTGTATGTTGATTTTGTATCCAGCTACCTTATTCAATTGGTTTATTATTTCAAGCAATTTTTCTGTGGATTTTTTGGGATTGTCTATATAGAAAATCATGTCATCAGCATATAATGATAGCTTCAGTTCCTCTTTACCTATTTATATTCCTTTTATGTCTTTCTCTTGCCTTATTGCCCTAGCTAGAACTTCCAATAAAATGTTAACGAGTAGTGGGGAGAGTGGGCATCCTTGCCTGGTTCCAGATCTTAACTGGAATGATTTTAGTTTTTTTCCATTTAGGATGATGTTTGCCATAGGTTTGTCATAGGTGGCTTTTATTATGTTGAGGTAAGTTCCTTCAATCCCTAGTTTTTGAAGGGCTTTTATCATAAATGGATGCTGAACTTCATTGAATGCTTTCTCTGAATCTATTGATATTATGATTTGGTTTTTGTTTTTCTCTTTGTTGATGTGGTGTATTATGTTAATTGATCTCTGGGTGTTGAACTCTCCTTGTGCCCCTGGGATAAATCCCACTTGGTAATGGTGAATAATGCTTTTTATGCATCATTGAATTCTGTTTGCCAGGATTTTGTTTAAAATTTTTGCATCCATGTTCATTAGGGAAATTGGTCTATAGTTTTCTTTCTTGGTGCTTTCCTTATTTGATTTTGGTATGAGAGTGATGTTTGCTTCATAGAATGTGTTTGGCAGTTTTACTTCTTTCTCAATTTTTTGGAAAAGTTTTAGTAACGCAGGCATTATTTCATTTTTGAATGTCTGGTAGAATTCATTTGTAAAGCCATCAGGTCCTGGGCTCTTGTTTTTAGGTAGAGTTTTGATGACTGCTTCAATTTCACTGCTTGTGATTGATTTTATTTAAGTTCTCTATAGCTTCCTTGTTTAATTTTTGGGGAGTTGTATCTTTCTAAGAATCTGTCCATCTCATCCAGGTTGTTGTATTTATTTCCATATAGTTGTTCATAGTAATTTCATATTATCCTTTGGATTTCTTTTGTGTCTGTTGTAATTTCTCCTCTTTCATTTGTGGTTCTGTTTATTTGAATTTTCTGTCTTCTTTGTGAGCTTTGCAAGGGGCTTATCGATTTTACTTACTTTGTCAAAGAACCAGCTTTTGATTTTGTTGATCTTCTGGATAGTCTTTTTACTTCTAGGTTATTTATTTCTTCTTTTATTTTTGTTATTTCTTGTCTTCTGCTGGGTTTTGGGTTTTTTGTTGCTCTTTTTCTAATTTTCTAGATTGTTTTTATGGTTAGTTTCTTGGTTTTTGATATGGGCCTGTATTGCTATGAATCTTCCTCTTAGATATGCTTTTGCTGCATCCCAGACATTTTGGAATGCTGTGTCTTCTTTGTTGTTTGTTGCAAAGTATGTTTTAATTTCTCCTTTAATTTCTTCAATTACCCATTCTTCATGTAGTGGCATGTTGTTCAGTCTCCAAGTGTTGGTTGTTCTTCTTGCTTTCTTTTCAGTGCTGATTTCTAGTTTGATACCTTTATGGTCTGAGAAAAAAGTTGGTATTATTTTAATTTTTGTGTATTTATTCATGTTTGCATTGTGGCCTAGTATGTGGTCAATTTTAGAGAATGATCCATGTGCATTTGAGAAGAAGGCGTATTCTTTTCCTTGTGGGTGTAGTGTTCTGTAGATGTCTATTAGATCCATTTTTGTCTAGGTCTTCTTTTAAAGCTTTTGTGTCCTTGTGTAGCTTTTGTTTTTCTGATCTGTCCTTTGTTGAGAATGGGGTGTTGAGGTCTCCTACTACATATGTTTTCATCTGTATTTGTTTTCAGTTCTCTTAGTAGCTGTCCTATGAATCTTGTTGCACCCTCATTTGGTGAGTATATGTTGATAATTGTTATGTCTTTTTGGTTGGTTGACCCTTGAACCATTAGGTAGTGACCTTCTTTATCCTTTGTTACTTTTTTTATTTTGAAATCTGCTGTGATTTCTATAAAAAAGACTAACCCTGCCTTTTTGGGGGGGCCATTTGCTTGTAGAATTGTTTTCTATCCTTTTACCTTTAATCTGTGCTAATCTTTTGGGATCAGATGTGTTTCTTGGAGGTAGCAGAATGTTGGGTTCTGTCTTTTAATCCAGTCTGCAACCTTGTGTCTTTTGATTGATGAGTTTAGTCCATTGACATTTAGAGTAATTATTGATGTTTGAGGATCTAACAGTGGATTCCTGGTGGTCATTTGGGGTTCTGTTTTAGTTTCTTCTTTTCTTTTTATTATTCATTCTTTTTATTCTGCAGATTTCAATCTTAGGGTTTCTTGCAGGAGTTCTTGGAGAGGGAGTTTGGTAGTAGCAAATTTCTGGAGGCTTTGTTTGCCTGAAAAAGTTCTAATTTTTCCTTCATAAAGGAAGGACAGCTTTGCTGGGTAGAGTATTCTTTGTTGGCACTTTTTGTCTTGTAGTGTTTTGAAGATGTGGCCCCATTGTCTCCTTGCTTGGAGAGTCTCTCTGAGAAATCTGAGGTCAGTCTGGTTTTCCTTTGTAGGTTATCTGTTTCCTCTCTCTTGTTATTTTCATAATTTTTTCTTTATCTTTGGCTTTTGAAAGTTTTACCATGATGTGTCTTGCTGTGTTTCTTCTTTCATTAAAGTAGTTTGGTGTCCTTTTTGCTTCCTGTATGTCTATTTTCATTTCTTTCTTCAGGTTTGGGAAATTTTCCTCCATTATTTCATTGAAGAGCCTTTCAGATCCTATGTCTGTCTCTTCACCTTCTGGTATACCAATTACTCTTATATATGTTTTCTTTAAGGTATCTGACAGATCTCTGATTTTTTCTTCTGTTTTCTTACTTTGTTTTTTTCTCTCTTTCTTCATTCTCTCTACTTCTGTATCCCCTAATGTGCTGATTCTTTCTTCTATTTCTTCTAATCTGCTTTCCTGCTCTTCCCTGCATTTTTGAGCTCTTCTATTGCTCCTCTTATGCATTGCATATCCTGCAGCTTCTGATTTAGGGTTTCAATTTCATTTTTCTGCATGTCAATGATACTGCTCATTTTGCTGCATTCTTTTTTATATTTTTCTACTACTTCTTTTAGTTTGTTGAAAGCTTCTACCCTCTTGCTTACCCTCCCTGCCCCCTTCCTTGATCTCTTTGAGTGCTTTTAGCACATTGATTCTGAATTCTTTTTCTGACATATGAAGCATCCACGTCATCCATGTTGGTTTCTGCAGATTGTTTATCCTTTGGTGGTGAGTTATTTTTCTTAAGGCTTGCTTGAATATTTGTATTCTTTCTCCTTCCTGTGTTTTCCTTTCAGGCTTGCTCTATGTATTGAGTGACTACTGCTCTAGTATTTGGCATGTTGAAGCCTATCTAGTTGTGGTTAACTCTGCCTTTGTGCTTTTGCTCCTGTGGTGATTATATCTTGTTTCAGTTGGCTATTTGGGGGGACAAGTTCCTTTTCAGAGAGTGGATGTGGTGACTAGATGTGGTTTCTATTGTATTGTCTGTCTTCTTTTTCGTTGTTTCTCTTCTTTCAGCTTGATGGGTCTTAAATATTTTTTTAGTTCCCTGAGCATCTAGAGGCACTAAACATACAACCCTGTCATACAACCCTTTTTGACTGGGATGTCTTGATGCTCTTGGGTAGTTAGTGTCCTTGTTTTTCAAGTTTGGTCTTTTGGGCTCTAGGGTACAAGCTGGTCACCTCCAAACTGACTTTCCCTGGGCCCGTAAAATTCAGTCCATGCCTATCCTGAATGGCAGGGGCCATTCTTTGTTCAAGTTTTTAACACATTTTAATATTTTTTTGGTGTGTGGATTTAAAGAGTGATCCAGTTTCATTCTTTTCCATGTATCTGTCCAATTTTTACAGCACCACTTGTTGAAGAGATTCCTTTCTTCATTGTATGATCATGAGGCCTGTTTTTGCAAATTAACTTTTGATATATGTGTGGATTTATTTCTGGACTCTTGATCTATTCAATTGATCCATATGTCTTTTTGTTCCAGTATTGTGCTGTTTATTTTTATTCTAATACCACACAGTTTTGATTACTGTTCCTTTCTGTATTATAGATTGAAGTTGGGTAATGAGATACCTCAGTTTTCTTCCTTTTTCCCATCAAGATTGATTTAGCTACTTGGGAGATTTATTGATTCCATATAAACTTTAGTGTCATATGTTCTATTTCCTTTAAAATGTCATTGAAATTTTTATAGGAATTGCTTTATATCTTTATATTGCTTTGGGTAAGATGACCATTTTAACAAGAGTAATTTTCCCTATCCATGAACACAAAATATCTATCTCTTTATATGCCTTCTTTGATTTCTTTTAATAATATCTTGTAGTTTTTATTGTATAGATCTTTTACTTTCTTTGTTCAATTTATTCCTTCATATTTAATCATTTTTATACAATTGTAACCAAGATTATTTTCTTAATTTCTTTTATTCTAGTTTGTTTTTTTTTTGTATAATACAACAGATCATTGTATAATGTATACTGCACTCACTATTTTTAATAATTTTTTTTATTGAGGTCATTAGGATTTTCAATGTATATTATCATGTCCTCTGCAAACAGTGATAGTTTCACTTCCTACTTTCCAACCTAGAGTCTTTTTATTTCTTCTTCATGTCTAATTTCTCTAAGACCTCTAATACTAAATTATATAGAAATATATATTTTGACCATGAATACCCACAATTTAAAGAAGAGGGACCAAGGCCCAGCACAGAGTGACTTCTCTGGGTCTTCCTACCCCACTCTCTGTTCTGAAATCAAGAGATCATGAGCTAATCTCAAGACAGTAAGCTTTTTAGACCACATCTTCCAGGCCTGTCCTCCCCCAGACTTTTTCTTCTAAATATATGCTTGCTTTAAAGTTTATTTTTATACTTAGTAAGTTATCATCAAAACTTAGCTGTCATGGGCTCTAGTTCCTCTTTTCTCAATAGTTGGTTCCTGGTGTAGAGAAAAATACCAGACATGAACTTTTTACACAGAGTCATTTGGAATTAATGAACTGGAAAAGTAGCCAGTTATTTCCTTTGAGCCCACAGGCCTCACAACCAGATAAATGTAGCCTGGGGTCAATCGTCTTTGCTTGGTCCTTCTGTCATTCATTTGACAAATCCCTTATAAAATTTTAATGAAACTATTATACATTCACAAAGTGCCAGGGACTATGTTATGAGACTGTGCATTCTCTCACCCTGTCCTCACAACAACCCATTAAAATGGATGCTACCTCATTCTTAGTTTGCAGTTAAATAGATAAACTCAGGGGAGTTAATTAACTTGCTCAAGATACCATGGCTAGTAAGTAGAAGAACTGGAATTTGAACCTGTGTCTTGGACTCCAGAGTTCAAGTTATAGGAATGAAAATTCTTCCTGGTTTAACATGAAAACTGTTCTCCTTCTCTCCCTCTACCTCTGTTTATAGTCTCAGGAGGAAGTCTGTGATTTGCTCCATGCTGCACCCTTCCAAAACATCCTACCTAGAGTCTATATTAAAGGTAAGAAGCCACCCACAACAACTGATGGTCAATTTGCATTTGAACCTCACATTCACTTAATTCCAACAAACTCAGGCCTCTGGTCAAAAAGAGAGAAAGTGAATGACTTCAGCAGATCCTGAATAATCACACAATTGCAAAATTAGAACTCACACTCCAGGCCTTATGCCTTGATCCTTCAGACTGTCCCTAGTATGTTGTTGGCTAGTTTTGATTTAAATCCCTCAAGTGATAAGGAATCTGTTACCCCATGGTGTAGATGATTCTATTGTTGAACAGAGATAACAAAACTTTGTCCTTTGTGCTGGATTCTAATGACACTACCCAGAACAGATATACATGCTCTCCCTCCAACCCCCAAGCTTTCCTTCCCTAGTCAACCCTGCCTCCACCACATACCCCAATCTCATTTTTTGCACTGCTGCTCTTTTTACAGAGGGGGAACGTCTGGAGGTACGGATGAAACGTCTGGAAGCCAAGTATGCCCCACTTCACCTGGTCCCTCTGATTGAGCGGCTCGGGACCCCCCAGGTATGAAGGAGTTGTGTATATAGAGGAACTTTAGAGATAGAGCATTTAACCCAAGCCCTTCCTTTTAGAGGTGGAGAAACTGAGGCTCAGAGAAAGTAGAATGTGGCTAACCCCCACATATAGCCTGTTAGGGGTGAGGACAGATATCTAAAGAGGTTGCTGACTCTCAGGCTTGAGTTATTTCTTCTCCACTCTGGATTTTCCATCCTGCGAGGAAAGAAGGCAGTCAGACACATGTCTCTTCAAATCCTTTTAGGTATCAGGAATATGCTTAGTTTTCTCTGAATTAAAAACTTCACCCACCCTATGAGACAGCTGTTCACTTCTGGATATCTTGCTAGGAAAAATCCATACACGAACTCAATATGTTTATGGTAGCATTGTTTGGTAAAGTGGAAAACAGGAAACACCCCAAATATCAAGAAGTAGAACTAAATAAACTGTTATGCTTTAATGCTGAATACTTACCACATAATAATGAAAAGGAAGGATTCAATTTAGATGCATCATGTGATCAGACCTTATATCTGAAACTAAGTGAAGGAAACCAAGTTGCACTACAAAATATTATGCCACTTGCAAAAAAATGAATAAATACGTAAATATTTTTCTGATACATTTCATATTGATACATTTCATATAGATACATTTCATATTGGTGCAGCTTCTGAAGAGAAATGAGGGAGACATAGGTGGGGAGACAGAGATCAAAGAAGACGTGTTTTCTCTGTCAGGTTCTCAGATTTTCAAAGATGAGCACATAGATGTGTTCATTCTATGATTCTAGCTAATTTTGTAAGCCTGTGAACACGGAGGTGGGTTAGACAGGAAACTTGCCTTCAGAAATCTCAAAGACTCT
Source organism: Uropsilus gracilis (assembly GCA_004024945.1). Classification (NCBI taxonomy): domain Eukaryota; kingdom Metazoa; phylum Chordata; class Mammalia; order Eulipotyphla; family Talpidae; genus Uropsilus; species Uropsilus gracilis. The sequence continues at coordinate 52,289 of PVHY01004977.1, forward strand.
GAAGGGGTGTCAGGAAAAGAAGACAAATGAAAGAGGAGAGAGCAGCTAAGATTATATGCTATCTCCTTCTTTGCAAATTGGTTTAAGGGTCTGCAAGTTTGGAGATTCAGGGTGGGTTTCAGCTGGAAGAGAGATAAACCCTGGCCAAAGGCTGACTGTTAAATGTTTTGGATTCAGTCATCTCTGGGTCTCACCTTCCTGAGTCCTGTCACCAGTTGTCCCAAAGCTGCAGGCCAGAATTCACAGCCTGGGCATGGGGCAGAAGCAGCCGCTTCTCTCAAAAATCATGGCAGGTATTTGGAGTGGATTGCAGAACCCATATGCCTGAGTGTGACACTGAAAAGGAGCCCTCGCCAGGCCCTGCCTGCCACATACCTCCACTAAAAGGCCTGAGTGCACCCTCTGTGGCATGTGGATTCCTCATAGATCAGAGGAGAGCTTCTCAAGATTGCCTTTTAGGGAGAAATCCCCCAAGCCAGCAGAGAGATGCATCTGCTCCTCTGGTGGTATCATCCTGCAAGAATCCTGCTCTCACACCCAGACATTGGCATGTGCTTCCACTTAGCCTGAATTCCTTCCCCATCTGCTAGCACATTTCCATGGGGCTGATAGAAATCTCAGATTGTCAAAGGCTGAGCACTTATAAACAAAAGCCTAGATGAAATGCTAGTTCTATAAATCTTCCAGCCCTCTAGTAACAGTCCTGGGCATAGTGCTCCCATAGACCAAACACAGTCATTTCCCTGTTAGCGGGAACCTATATCAGTGCAGGGACATACTGTAGCTATTTAAAATTGACAGTCATTTCCCTGTTAGCGGGGACCTATGTCAGTGCAGGGACATACTGTAGCTATTTAAAATCGAGCAGTTTTAAAAGAATTGGAATGTTTGCTTTAGCTTCTCGAATAAATTGAAGGATCTGATTTGTTCCCCTGTGGACACTCCAGCAGGGGATCAGAGTGGAGATCCTTGTCCCAGTTTTACCCCTAAATGGTCCCATAATCCAGTGTTAGACACTTCACACCTGTCTTTGTCTTGCTGACTAGGAAATGAAATAAATTGCTATTTTACCTCCCGAAACGAACTGCCTTTCATGACAGCTAGGATGATCAAATAAGGAAAGCATCCCCCCAAAACATGAATGATGGTGTAAAGGACTATTGAGATCCCATTTCCTCCCAGCAACACTAAATATAATAGAAAGGAAATGCATAAAATTTAGTTGAAGAAATACATAAAATTATGGTACACATGCCTCTTGTGGGTAAGAAATACCACAAATTGGGGACATTCACATCAAGCCATCTTTTTCAAAGCAAAAAAGAAAATGATGGACATACAAATGAAAACAGGGAATGAAAGAAAAGTCACAACATATATATACTTACAAGCTTAGGAATGTGTATTCTGCCTTGCAAATAATTAGTGAAACCTGATGTGAAAAAACAGGGCTCAGTTGTTTTTCATCTCCCATGTTGGCAAAGAACTCTCTGTCCTGGCAGTAGAGAATTGATAGGGGCCGGGCTTTGAAAAGACAGAAGCAGTGTTCAGCTTTTCTCCAGGCTAGTTTGTTCTTGGTGGAACAGTGCTAAGGGTTTAACCTATGAAAGTCATCAGAGAGAAGCTCAAAAAGCAGTATGGGGTCAACCATAATAATGAAGACTCGTAAACCATTTAAGTTAAGCAGCTAGAGCAGAAAAACTAAGTAAAGTTAGGTGTATCTGTGGCCACTTTATGTAGCCATAAAAAAATCACATTACTGCAAATATTGCAGGAAATGGCTTGTTTAGATTGCTGATGCCATGAAAGAGGAAAGCAAGATTGATGGCATCATCCAACCTCAAAAAGCATCGCTGCACAGGCATACTCTCATCATAAATGCAGACACATAAATCATACATTAGTATTCCAGGAATGCTCTTCTCTGGGTAACGGGCTTTATGGGAGATTTTTATTTTCTTTTTAAAACTTGCTTTCCATATTTTACTTAGGGCCTATATTTCACTTTTATAGTTCACAGGAAGAACTATAAGCTAAGCACTGTTTTGAGGAAAGAGCTGATGCCTGTAACTAAGCACCCTTTGGTTGGCCATAGCAAGGGGGCACCTGAGTTCAAAATCCAAAAAGATTTATAAACCCCATTGTTAATGTTTTATTTCCTATCTGCCCCTGATCCCCAGCAATCGTCAGACACTGATTGACTCAGACTAACTAAATGCGCCGGGGAGTGATGCATAATTCCTACTGTACACAGTGATTTATGAAGGGGAATATTTGTGACAAGAACAGATATGGATCCTTTATTATACTTCTTCCTGTCCCATGCACAGTCTCTCTGTGGGGAGACCTTTGTTGGGACCCAGATAACCCTTGTGGAGGATTACCAGGTGCTTTATCAGGTCTGATGATCCAGAGCACTGACTTCCGCAGTGTGAGGAGGTCTCACAACTCATACTAAGTGCGTATGATAACAATATGTGTGTATTGGGACATCCACATTACAGTAATAAACACACAATTCAGTTGGCAGCCCAAAAAAGGGGGTTAGATAGTGAACTTCCTGACAAAGTTCAGGGGACTGGCTCACTGAGTGGGCAGGACCCAGTCTGGGGAATTCCTGGCATCCACCTACAGGGAGGAGAGGCTTCTTCCTGGGGCACAGAGACCCTACAAGCTCTTGTCAAACCTCAGAGTAGGCTTTAAGAGCAACTTGTCTCAAATGTAGAGCCTGTATTTATGCCACTCTTCATGGGTATGTTTTTAAGACCACATTTTAGTGTCTGTTTAGATGGGGCCTCCCTGCACAGCCAGACTTTCAATCTGTACCTTTGTCAGGTCTGCTTATCAGCATCTTCATAAACAAGTGGTTGCTTTTTAATTAAAAACTTACATTGGTCTGTCTCACTCCTACTCTTCCATCCATCCTCAACACATATAACACCAAGTGAGACCAGAGGCACCCACTGACCCTGACTTTCAGAAATGTCGCCTGTTAACTGTGCCAAGCTGAGTGTTCCCTTCTCCATCCCAGAGCTGTCTGTCTCTGCCCACCAAACCTAGATGAGTCACTGGCACTCAGGCCTCCCACTCATTCCTGTTTGAAACCCACATTGTCAAATGCCTCTTCCTCAATTCATATTTTTCCCCTAGATTTCTTTTAGCTTACAGTTACCATGACAACCATACCATGGCCCACTTTCATAACAGGCTCCAGTGTTGGTGTTTGCTGTCTCCCTCTGTGGATTCATTCAGATGCTACCCTCTTTTGGGGGGCTCCAAGAGGAACTTACAAAGAGAGGTCAGGCCAGCTTCCTCCTACCTCTGTAAATGAGTTTTCTGGGGAGTTCTTATCCCTGAGAGCTGATACCATGGGTGCCCTGTGGGCACCTCAGTCTCCAAAGCCAGCACACTTTAGCTCTATCCCTAAATTTGGAGGCTTGACCTGGAACTCATATTTCAGTTCTATCTATCTGGCTTTACTAATGGCTCTTAGGACTTCAAGTCCCTGGATAGCTTTCCTTAGAATGCCGCCTGTGAAGTGAGTCCATGTGCTTGTCTGGACAGCTGACAACTGGAGATGCTGCAGTCAGGACCCAGATGGGAAGTCAGTTTAAATTACTAATAGAGACCAGTTACCATGGCTAGAGGACTTCTAACTGCAGGGAATAATTCTATAAAATCAGTAGCAAATTTAAACATACACTTTTTGTAACACATCCAAGGTATAGAAGTATGCAAAGTGAAAAACACAGATCCCACCCACTTCTCCAAGCCCATCTGCTCCCACAAAAGATGTTTGTTCATCCTAAAGTGTTTTACACACACCTTGCAGTTTTGTTTGCCTGTGGGACTCTGTTGTTGATGTGTGTTAGCGGGACTCATAGCCCTTCTTTTCGTCCTTTTCTATCACTTAACAGCTTAACGTAGATACGTAACACCAGGATTCAAATTCTTGCTTTGCCAACTTACCTCTCTAACCCTCATTTCGTCATTGGTAAAGTTGGCATATTGGGCACCTAATTCATGGGGCTGGTGGGAGAAATAGGGCAATGGCAGGACTTCTCAAATGCTTGGAATAGCAAGCACATGCTAATGTGTGTGTGTTTTCAGTGGCTCCCTACCATTCCCCTATAGGAGTGGATGGACATTTTTAACACTGTTCCTGTATCAGTGACTCCTAGATTGGTCTAATCACAAGTCAGACCTGCCACAGACCCCTCACTGTGGCACTCAGATGTACAGCATGGGTGCCCCCAGCCAGGGGAGCACTAGGTCTGAGATGACCCCTGACCACCCGTATACTTCCCTTCCCAGCAAATTGCCATCGCCCGGGAGGGTGACCTGCTGACCAAGGAGCGGCTGTGCTGCGGGCTGTCCATGTTCGAGGTCATCTTGACCCGCATTCGGAGCTACCTGCAGGACCCCATATGGAGGGGTCCCCCGCCCACCAATGGCGTCATGCATGTGGATGAGTGTGTGGAGTTCCACCGGCTCTGGAGTGCCATGCAGTTTGTCTACTGCATCCCCGTGGGCACCAATGAGTTCACCGCTGAGTGAGTCCCACCCCTGGGAAGGCAGTATCACCTGACCTGCTTGTCTCCCCCTGAAAGTCCTGGAGCCCCCAGGCAGTCCTGGAACCTGCCAGGAAACTGGGCCAACTGAGCTGTCCAGAAAGTATCTATTGAGCTCAAATGATTCCCCACCTCCTGGAAAATAGGGCCCTATCCTGTCCTCAGAGAAGACAGAGCAGGGTCTGGGTTCTTCCTTCACAAGTCCATTGACATATCCAGAACCTAGGGAGTGAAGAAGGCAGATCAGGCTTGCCTCTAAGGAGCCTGGGGCCTTAAGGAGAGTATAAGGGGGTGAGGAAGCTTCCTGGGTGGTAGGGTCAAGACTGGGGTGAGCAGGCTGTTTTCAGAACCCTGCAGTGTGGGGAACAGGAATGCCTGGTGTAGGCGGCAGGTGCTGCTGCAGGACAAGAAACAGCAGAGGTGATCCCACAGCCTCCCACTTTTCCGATTGCTAATGGGAACTGGAGACCTGCAGGCTGGCTTTTCCAGACTCCATAGAACTCTCAGACACCATACACAAATGTGCACCTGTTTCCGTCACTCTGCCCATAGCACCTACTCCCTGCCCCCAAAGTCCACACTAGCACAGTCTAAAATGATCCTGAATCTCCAGAATATTTGTCTGGCCTCCTTAGAAACTAAGAGAGAGTCTTCCTAAATTGTGACCCCTGTCAGTCTCAAGGAATCATTGGATTTCTTCTTGAAAATTTGTGAGACCTGTGTTCATGGGGTGACATTTCTGTGGCTGGAAGGGCTCCTAATAAAACCACAGGCCCCAGAGCTAACAAGTCCATGCTCATAACAGCTTTGTACCCTGTTGCTGATTAAGATGAGGGGCCAGGGACATTTCCTGCTCACTAGCTGACCTCTGGTCCAGGTCAAGGCCACCCTGCCCCACCTGCTCCATTCTCACCCACTGCCTCCTCTCCACTCGCAGGCAATGTTTTGGGGATGGCTTGAACTGGGCTGGCTGTTCAATCATCGTCCTGCTGGGTCAGCAGCGGCGCTTTGACCTGTTTGACTTCTGCTACCACCTGCTCAAAGTCCAGAGGCAGGATGGGAAGGATGAAATCATCAAGAATGTGGTGAGTGACTTGTTGTGGGGCCTGGAGAGGGACCAGTCCCAGCCAGCTGACTGGCATCAGGACAGAAAGGGGGAGCTGCTTGTGGAGGTGATACCCCACACTTCAGGGGGGTGAAGACTGTCCATGCTGAGCCTTCTGTAAGAAGCCCTGAGTCACTGGCCCCCAGCCCCAGGGACGAAGAGGTCACCCCATGAGGGTAGGGTCTGCTCTGAACCTGAGGGTAGGGCTGACTCCCACCATGTGCACCAGGCTATAGAGGTGGCTCCCGTGTGCAGGCCAGGGAAAGGATGAGAAGGCTGCTGCGGGACGTCAAGAAGGACCATCTAAATTAGGCTGAGAGGGCCTAGAGTCTGGTAGCTGAGAAGGCCTCTGTGGAGAGATGCTTGGCCTGGGTCCAGAGTGACCAGCAACAAATCCAGGCAGAGTCTGGGTGTAGGGCAGCAGCTAGAGCAAAGGTCGAGGTGCAGAGATGTGTGGCTGAGACCAAGGGTGGATCTTACAGACGAGCTGCGAGGGGAGATGGATAGGACAACCTCAAAAAGAGCCTTTGATCCTTGTGAGAGAATCTACTTAACAGAGTTTACCATTTTATTCATTTGTGATTGTACAGTATTACATTATACTCACAGTTTTGTATCCATCGCTCCTTCCTTATCCAGTAGTTTCACATCCTGCCCTGAGGAAACTGCCCCTTCAACATGATCTCCCATTCTTTACTCTAGGACTTTCATATAGCCTGCATTATTTGAGCTTTGGAGACAGGTTTGTTGCCCTTAGTAAAATGTGTTTCACCATGACTGTTACCCACCTTTTATTTATCCATGCTGATTTATCCATGCATCCTTTTATGGACCCTTGAGCTGCTTTGACCCTTTTGGCTATTGTAAATAATGCTGTTGTGATCATGAGTGTACAGAGATCTGTTCAAGACTCTGCCTCCATTTCTTCGGGATAAATACCTAGAGGTGATATTTTTGCGATCATATGGTCATTCTCTCTTTAATTTTGGAAGAACTGCTATACTGTTTTTCCAAAATAGCTGTATCATCCCTACCAGCAATGCCCAGCAGTTTTCTCTTTCTCTACATCCTTCCCAGAATGTGTGATTTTCTGGTTTGGGGTAGGAAGGAGAGGGGAGTCAGGTATAATAGGATAGCTGTTATCTTCTTTGGAGAAATATCTACTCAAGTTTTTTTTTTTTTTTCTTACTATTTAATTTAGTTTCTTTCACTGTTGAATTTCAGGAGTTCTTTATATACTATGGATGTTAATTCCAGATCAGACTCATGATACACAAATAGATTTTTCATTCCATGAGTTGCCTTTCATTTTGCTGATGCATCCTTTGATGCCGACAAATTTCTAACTTTAATGTAGTCCAATATATTCTTTGGTGGCATGTCCAAGAAAGTTTTGCCAGATTCCAAGTCATAGATCAGAGTCTTTTCCTCTTGCTTTCTTCTAAGAAAGAAGCTTTTTTAGCTCCTGTGATTAAGTCTTTAATCGATTTTGAGCTATTTTTTGAACTTTTTTTTTAATTTTGAGTTACTAATTCTCTTAAAATATAGTATTAAGGATTCAGCTTGTTGAAAAGATTCTTTTTCTCTATTGAATGGCCTTGTTGAAATATACTTGTTGAAAATCATCTAAGCAATATATGAAAGGTTATTTCTAGACTCTCTATTACATTGGTCTATTTGTCTATGTGTATGCCAGCTCCACACTGTCTTAATTACTATAGTTTTATAGTATTCTTTGAAACTAACAAAGGGTTTTATGAACATCTGATTGCCAAGTTTTATGGACATGTGATTGCAAGTGAGTGACAGGAATTTTGAAGCATCAAGACCCTGAACCAAATCTCACCGAATTCTTCCATTGCTCTTGCTTTCGTTCCCTGTCCCTGCCTTCTACTCTAACCTACATCTCTCTATCCCCTCTCCAGCCCCTGAAGAAGATGGCAGACAGGATCAGAAAGTACCAGATCTTGAACAATGAGGTGTTTGCCATCCTGAACAAATACATGAAGTCTGTGGAGACAGACAGTTCCACCGTGGAGCATGTGCGCTGCTTCCAGCCACCCATCCACCAGTCCTTGGCCACTACCTGCTAGCTGGTGGTGACCAGCTGCAGACAGACCCTCAACCTGGAGCAGAAGAAGAGGCAGGAGAGAGAAAGCCAAGGCCAGCCTGCAACATGGTCTGACTGGACAACGTGTAGGATGGACGTAGAAGCAAACAAGAATGTCCCCAACACATTTACACCATTCCTAAGGGCTGGGCCTGTGCATGCTCTCCATGACATCTCCATGGTGATTTTTCCATAGTGTAAATGAAAAAAAAAAAGGAAAAAAAAAAAAAAGAAACAGGGAAGTATGTGCTTTTTCTTTCTTTTGTTCACTTTGCTGTGATAAGAGCCCTCACTTTACCCTTTCACCATCTCATAGCCCTACCCTCATCAGAAATGGCTTTCCAAAACCTCTTCCCAAGATGGCACCCTCCTACCCAGTGCCCATATAAGACCCCTGGACTGCAGTCTCAGAAATCGAGAGAAGAGTGCAGCAGTTCCCTAAAATGTCTGTCTGGTCTGGCCATCAAGCCTGTGCTTACTGGCTTCCCACCTCCTCTGACTCCCTGCCCCCAGGACCAGGTGGCATCACATGCCAGGGATTCTATGGGCAAGAGTACTCCTAGGCCAGGTACCAGGATTCACAGTATACAATGTATAAGATTTCTGGTCTGGCACCTTGGTAGATGGTAAATAGTGTTGACTTCAGCCTTCTGTAGACTTTCCAGACCAATACTGACACCACTCTCAGGGCATCCAGAGAGAACTCAGGAATTCGCTCTCTGCCATGTCCGTCCCCTTCAGTAGAACCAGGGTGGGAAGATGGCTGGTATTTATGAACACACCCTAAACAGAATCCTGTCTGGCATCTGGGTTGCTGGGTAAGGGGATGGCTCCTTTGGACATTAAGCAGACCTGTAACACCAGGTACCCAGGGTGTGGGCACTGGGCACAGTGTTGAATAGGGCAAGCACATGCTACTTATGGCATTTGCCACGCACCAAATCAGGGACCCCTTCTTTGTAGACTCATCAAGAAATGCTCCCATGTGAAAGAAATACAAAGCCAAAAGAAACCAAAATTATCATGAGATCAGGGGGTGAGGAGTAAAAAATAACAGTTTCCCTCTGACAGTAAAGAAAGGTCCTGATTTAGTGAATCAAAATGTCCACTATTATGGAAGCTGAAAGATTCTGGGGACAATTTGCCTGTGGCTCTCAACTTCCTTTATTTTCCTTAGAGTTTGAGGCAGGGGTGGGTGAATCTCAGCGGGAAATATCTACTTCCATTTGCCAACCTCAACCTCTCTTCCTTGGTCAGTCTCCCACCAAGCACAGGGAGGCTGTTGAGAAGGACAGGAGCCTTTGGGAGCCTTTGGGAAGTGTTTGTCTCTTTCCTCACCACCTCATCTTCAGTGGGAGTCTAATCCTGAACCTGTAAGAGCATATGAAATACAACACTTGCTGTTTCTTCCTCAGACCAGGGAAGAAGAGAGGAGACAGAACCAGAATGATTTTCTCCCTCAGGGCAGGTGAAATAGAAATGACTACTCTTAGTCAGATGACCTATTTTAACTCCATGGAAAGAGCCAAAAGTGTCCATGACCAGAGATCTGGGTGACACACGCTCACCAGGGAGGAGATAGGTGGGGCTTGCGAAGTGTGACCCAGGGACCACTCATATCAGACTTCCTGTGACTAGCACATGTTAACCCTCTCATCCAGCCTCTGGGAGCAGAGTAGAGAAACCTTACCATATACTGTCTGAATGATTCTGTCCCACATGGAAGTCTGAGGACTCCTCCAGTAGAGGCTGTCTACACTGCTAACCTGGCCTTTGAGCTCCCTCAAGTCACAAAAGGAAATCTTTGTTGGGCAGGAAAGTAGGTCAGTGTGGGACCGGCAGATACTACTATCTGGAGCTATCTCTTCCTATTCTGATTTCCTGTCCTTTTCTCTTGATGACCAGAGTGTCCCAGAGATCAAAGGAAGAGATGATATGATAGAAGTACCTGGTAGCACACGCCTTCATAAACCTCACAGTATCTTCAAGTGCTGGGGCCTTCTGAATCTTCAGTCCTGTGTGGGGACAATTAGCAGCTCACTTTACAGAAAAATGACTGGCTGTGAAGATGCAGCATTTATTCCATTTCCTTTATGGTAGTTTTTGTAGAGATTTGGGTCATCCAGTGGATGACATTGCTCTTTCAAACAGCCCTCCCCTCCCACTGCACATTCATAACCCTGAACTGGACCCATTGGGTAGAATCCCATTATTCTTTGGACATGATCTCAGTAAATTGAGGTCTTCACCTTCAGGAGAGAGATCTCATTTCCCCAACATGCCAACAGCATTTATTTATAAAACACCACACAAGTTCCCTACCCTTCCTCCCTGGTCTGACTGCCCTCTTTTAACTTTTGTGTGTCAAAGAACCAGGAAAAAAAATCTTAGGTTTTAAAAAGTTTTAAAAAAAATCCTGTTTCAGAAACTGTTAAATGTACCATATTTGTATTAAGAGTTGTTGGGGATTTTTGTACAATGAATTTACATTTATTTATGGTGACATATTTACGCTTGTGATCAAATCATGATGTTGAATTCTTAAATCATATTTGCTATGGAGCTGAAGATGAATCATATTTTGCTTTGTATTCTGGGGTACCTTTGTTGAGTTGATACATATTTCCATCTCCATTAAAACTGCTTCCAAACTAGTGAAACCGGCCTCTTGATCTCCTTTCCTGAGCATATCCCAGTTCTTGGTGGTCTGTGGAAGGTCATGTTAAAACTGATGCCCCAGAAGTCTAGGATCCATGACAAAGTTGTCAAGGGGAGCAGGTGATGAGATGCTGGGAGCCTGAAGGTGCTGAACTGTACTGCACTATGATGGTTCTCCATGACACACATGGTGAGGGCTCCTCCATGCTCCTAATGAGGTGGAAGGATTCCCTCTGGGATCAACACTTCTATAACAACTTTGATAGAGGGACATTTTCCATTGCCCAGAATAGGTCATCAGGACTCAAAACAAAAGGAGATGCTAAGTACCCACATCTTAAAGAACAATGGGACCTGAAACCCACCCCCCACTCTATACCCCCCAGACCCAGCCCCCCAAATACAGTGTGAGACTTGAAATGGCATTGCAACTAGTCAACCCTCCCCTGCCTCCTGAAAACAAACCCAGATGCCTATGGACATGCCCTGAAGGAGAACAGAAGGAGATACAAACACTAATGACTTGTTTTGCTCTCTCACTGGCCAAATGCATCTTATAAGTAGACTGGAACTGACAGTCCAGAGGAGTTCCCACCCTTACAAGTTTCAGACCTGCTGAGTTTTGAAAGGAAGATGGGAAGTAAGATTTAATGAGGCTTGATATGTGAGAGCAGGCACCGGGCTGGGCTAAATCCTTTCTGTTGGCCACAATCACTTGATGGGTTCAGTCTTTTAATGGGGTTCTGAGTGGAGAATGAACTCAAGTGAGGTGATAGGCCTTGCCCTATGTTTTACAAGATCAGGTGTTTTTCCAGCTAAAGAAAGTAAGATGGAGAGGGTGAGGGCAGTATGAGGAGGGAATTCATGGAAGTCACCAAAACTTGAAAAAGACTTTGACTACATGGAGATAAAAACACCAAGAGATTGAAAAGGAAATGCCAACATCATGAGTTGGCCAAGAGATAACCTTGACCTTCATGATTTAGATTAGGTTTCACAAGCTCCTGCCCCCAACCCCACACTTTATCTGAATGTCACAGCTGTACAAAACCATACAGTTATTAAAGAACACCATATACCTCTGTCACTCCAAATCTGATGCTCCCTGTTGGCTCAGTGACACCTGTAGTCCCAAACTCTTGCCGTGACTGACGCGCTTCAGGTCCCTGGGGAATGTTTTTCCTTATCTCCTGCCCATGTGCTAGAAACAAGAGGCTACTATGTAACCAAAGTTTGTGGGTTGTGATCCTGACACCAGGAGGACCCCATCTTGGAAGGCTGCAGAAGCTGAGCTGTAGAGGCATGCTGGTAAGAGAAGAAAAGGCAAAACTATGAAATGGTGCTTTCAGTGAGGAATCTAACTGATGGACAGCACATCCAGATATATCTCAGAGATGCAGGGTTCAGGTCCAGACACAGTGATAAAACAAGGATTGGTAATAAAGTAAGTTACACACATTGTTTGGTTTCATGGTGCATTGAGACACTCTAGACTATTAAGTGCAACAGCATCCATCTAAAAAAAGTGTTTATACCCTCATTCAGTGTGACACAGACACCAGCAGAGCACACGAGCTGAAAAAAGGCGCTGATAAATGTGTTCAGTGCTGGGTGGCCACAAACCTTCCATTTGCAAAATACACAGTACCTCTGGAACCCAATAAAACAAGGTCTGCCTGTCACTGACATTTGTCACTAGGCAACATGGTTACAACTGTGCCTCTTAAGAATGTCACTTTTGGGGAGAACAGAAAAGTTTATGTGCAATATTTTATGAAGCTTTTCAAAAATAGAAATTTTATGAAGCATGTTAGACTTCATGTTGTTTTAGATTGTTATAACTGATTGACAAAAAGCTGCTTTGAAGTTATTAGATTTAATTTAGACAAGGATAAAATGCACTGAAGGACTTCAGTGAAATCACAAAATATCCTAAAATTTCCTGAAGGAAAATAAAACTCACTTTGATTTACATCAACTTATAACGATTTATATGGACTGTTGCTTAGTATTATAAGTATTATTCCCTTCCCAAATTGAAAACACCGAAGTCTGTCTAACATAAAAGGATTAAGAGATATTTTTGCAAATTTTAGAGAATGGCTATCCTCAGTGAGGATGTAAGTGAAATACCTAATGAGAATGGTATTTCCATGGAAATTGAAACTGCAAAAAGAATGTTTTGATGACTAAGAAGGAGAATAGTCCACATAATCCCAAGTCAGCGTGTTTATAAACTGTTTCTTGACCATCCCAGACCTAAGTGTAGTCCTGATTGAAGACAGTTAGGATAAATAAACTATGTACAGCTTCAAGGAGGCTTCCCTAGAACATCCCAGAATTGAAATATTTGAGAGAATAATTCCAGAGACACTATGAGCTCAATGTAATGTTTTAAGAAGTAGTGAAATTATAAGAGATATTATATGATACAATTTATGTGATGAAATGAAAATATTTTGCAGTAGTTGGATGTATTATATAAAATACATATTTCATTTCTCAAGAAACATTGCTTTAAAAATTCTGTTAAGAATTCCCCTATCAGAACAAAATTTCTTCAAATTGAAATTAATTAAAAAACCATCTGAGTTGACTATTATTCAAAAAAAGGTTGTCTACTTTGTTATTATTGAAGATAGAGGGCAATTTATATAAAACTTGATTATAGAGAAGATCTTAAATGTTCTCACCCTATCCAAAACAAAACGTAGCTCTGATGATGATGGAAGTGTTAAATGCTAATTACCTTGATTCTGGTGATCATCTCACAATGCATATATATATATACATATATACATATATTGCAGAACATCCATTGTATACCTTAAATAGATATGATTTTTATTAATTTTATCCCAATAAAGCTGAGAGGGAAAACTCTTGATAATATGAAATATTGTCAAAACGGAGGCAAGAAAATGGAAATATCTAGAATAAATACATATGAACTTATGAAATACATACATCTTTATTTTATCCATCTAACATCACTTTCCCCAAACAGAATGCTTGAAAACATGCAGCGATAAGTAAATTCAGTCACTTTTGGTAGTTTGGGCCAACATTGAGGTATATAGGATCCATGACCTTCCAAACACATATTTTGTGTTGTAAAGATAATTGTTGTGGTCAGCAAGAAAGTATATATTAGACAGTTTAATGGTATGACTTAGAACTCTTATTGATTTTTTTTTCCTTCTATCCCAGAAACATCAGTCAAATTTAATAAACTGCTTTAAGTAGTTGTTCTGAGCCATGTTGGATTCACAAGTTAATTTGCCATGGTTTTAAAAATCAGGTGAAGATATCTGCAGGCATTTTTGCAAAGTTGTAGCATTTTGATGGCATTAATAATTTGGTAAATAAGATGCAGGTGGGTAATAGCTTTAAAGTCAAGATACTATAATGTATCAAACTAAATTCAAGGATCCCAGAACCTTCAATCAACGTTGTGAGGATGCAGTGAGAGACTAGGAGGGTAACCCACAGTATAAAAGCTCAAGTAGAACTTTTATAACCATTTGTATGACTTTTACTGTCTTAGAAAATCTTTCACATAATTAATGAGAATGTTTCCCATTAATTGGTATATTTCTCTCTTCAATAGGACTTTTAATGATTTAGGGACATACAGGATGTAGTTTTCTTGCCCCAAGCTTGTAGATGTTGGGAGGGGTTGGTAGTTCCTGCCTTTGTTCCCTAAAGTGAAATAAATGTGGGAAGGGTCCAAAGACACATTTGCTTTCCTCTGGACAAACTCCCCCAACCAGCCCCTGCTTCCACATCTGGTTTGAATTACTCGGATTTTTTTCTGTCTCTGCTCTGTCTAAGCCTCTTCCCCCCTTGGTTCCCAGATGCTGAGCTGGCTGGGGAGTCCAGTGCTTCCGGAAAGACAAAAAGTGGAGGGTTTCCCTGGGAAAATATGCTGGGAGATGCTATCTGAGCTAAAAATATGCGGCTCTTAAGCTCCACCTCCTCTGTCAGAATACAGCTCCAAACTCCAGTTTCTAAAGTTGCAGACCAGCAGAGGAAAGGAGAAACAAGGGCCCTCTCGCTAGGGGCTTTCCTTGAACACTTCCTGGCAGGGACCAACCCTTGACTGGAGAAAGTGCTGAACCTGGGTCGCACTTGGGACTATTTCCTGCCAAGATAGCACCAGCCCACTAGCTGCCACAATAACTCACTCTACCCCACCCCCACATTCCCATCTTACATTTGAGGACCCAGACTCAGAAAACAATAGAAGCTAAACAACTACACCCTTTGTAGTGGCCCTTTGCAATCTAACCTGAGGCCCGGGATTCCCCTTGTCCTCTCAGATGCCCACACCTACCCTGTCTGCCAGAAATGCCCTCCATCCCCTCACCAGCCTCACAGATAAAGCCTTCTCTCATCCTTCACTTACATGCCCCTTCACCTTGGAAGCCTAGTTACTTGCTGCTATCTACTCTGCATACTGTACCTGACCCTCTTGCCATTCATCAAAACTACAATTCAGCATTAATTGTATGAACTTTTTCACTGCAAAGTCTGGGAGTAGGGAGATGGCCTCTGTCATCTCAGTACCTATGCCTTTTGCAGTGGCTGATACACCCAAGGACTCCATTCACATCTGCAGAATGGCTCAATGCCTGCACCCTCAACAAAGCCCATGTACTCTGTGTCAATAAACAAGCCTGCCTTACAATGGCAACAGCCATAAAAGAGAACAGGGGACTGACAGGCAGTGCCTGTGAGCATTCTGATTGTATTATACATCACTTAACTACAGGGATGGGTGCAGAGAGAGGCATCATTACATGACTTTGCGGTTGTGCAAACATCATGGAATCTATGTACACATCATGGAGTCACTGCACCACACCTGGGCAGTGCAATACAGCTTGTGGGACCACCATCATCCATGAGGTCTGTACCTACATAGGGATGTGGGGAGGATTGTCACCTGGGGTTGAGGCAGGAGGGACAGAGACCAACACAGAAAGAATCAAAATAGGGATAGGCAGGAGAATGGGAAACAGTGTGGAGGTGCAGCCTCCTGGGAACCATCCCTGGTTGCATTCATCCTCTCCCTCTGGTTCCCTCCTCAGCCAAGAAAGGGGAGAAAGAGAGAAACTGGTTTAAAGCTGAGTGATTGAAAACCTAGTCTTGCGAGGAAGGTCTGAGGACTCCAAGCAGGACTGGTTTTCTGGGAATGTGGGACATGCGATGGATACTTACTCATATTTATTGGACTGGTCTCAAAACAAGCAACAGCATTTTGGTGGGAGGGGGGTGGACAAAATACAGATTACTATCGCCAGTTGATTCTTCAGTTCAACCTGAAAAAAAAAAGCAAGACTTGAGATTGGCCCAACCCCTCTCTCTGCAGCCAATCAAAGGCCAGCAACCTGCCCTTTCCCCTCCTCTCCCCACCTCCCCCTACTTCCTGATCTCCAATCCCATCCCAGCCAGCAAGCTTAACCACGGAGGACCAGTTACCCTGCACACCTAAAGCCATGGAGCAAACCTTACCCCACCTCTGAATTCCTTTGGGGCCCTTCATTCACCCCAAATAGCAAACCAGAATTTCCAGTGTGACTGCTGGCAGAAAGTTAATGAGCAGCCCTGAGGCTGGGGTGTCCCAGGGGGCAGGGCCACTGCCTGGTCTTCCTGTTCTTGGCAAGAGAGATGCATTTCATGGAGTGGAGGCAGGAACAGGCAGTCCCATGGGGTGGGACTGAAGCTCCCCGCAACACATTCATTGCTTGCACCACGGGAGCCTATTGGGTGTCTACAAGGTCCCGTGCTCCTAAAAGCATCACTTGAAAGAATGGGCTGTGAGTCAGCAGCCTAGGTGTGAATGCCAGATGCCACTTTGTAGCTGTGTGGCTCTAGGCCAGTTGCTCGTCCTCCTCTTAGGGCTGCTGCCCAGACTCTCCTCCTCAGCTAGAAGGGCAGAACAGGGATTCTGATCCTGAACTCCCGCTTGCCCACTATGCCCCCAGCCTAAACCTCTCTAATTGGTGTTTCTAATTTCAAAATGAACTGCTTACCTTAAGTTTTATCCTTTTCTGGTGAGTTTTCATAATTATTTGACCCTTGAACAAAAGGAGTTAAAACTGCAAGTCTGGGCCAGGGGAGACTTAGAGGGCAATTTTTTTTTTCTAAGAGGGGGTTCCACATTCACGAGCAAGTAGTGAGTTTAATTCCTTGTATGGAATCTATGTATACGGAAGACTGAGCCTAAATTATGCCTGGATTTTCAGCTTGGGGTGGAGGGCATGGAAGGTGCCACCACCAACCCCCACATAATTACAGTCACAAAGCTGTGTAAAAATTACCACTATCTAATTCCAGAATATTCCCATCACACCATAGTAAACCCCATACCCATTAGTCATTCTCCATTCTGCTCAGCCCCCAGACTCTGGAAATCATTTGTCTAGTTTCTTGCTTGTTTGTTTTGGACTATAGAGATTTGCCTATTCTGGACCTCCATATAAATGGAATTGTACAGTATGTGGATCATGTTGCAACAAGTATCAGTTCTGTTTTCCTTTTTATGACTGACTATTATTCTTTTGAGTGAGTGGACCGCACTGTCCATTTATCTGTTGATGCATTTAATTGCTGTTTAATATTACGAATAATGCTATTTTGAACACTCATATACATATTTTTTGTGAACATATATTTGCACTTGTCTAGGTACTAGGAGTGAGATGGTAGTGTGTGCCTCTTCCCCCCTGTCAAAACAGTCCCCCTTCTGTTCCTGAAAGCAACCTGGGTTTTCTCAAACCTCAGGGCTTTTGAACCTGCCCCTTCATCAGTCTGGAAGCTTTTCTCATGGTTCCTTTCTTGTCAATCAGACCTCAGTTTAAAAATCAGCACCTGAGTGCAAGCTCTCTCAGACCACTGTCTTGCTCATTGCTGCCTCTTCCTGTTTTATTTCCATTGTATCTATTAATACACTCTGATTTGTTTTTTATTTATTTGTAGCCTAACTACCCCTTCTGGAATCTAAGTTCCGTGAGGACAGAATTTTGCCCAGAATGATACTAGCTTCTCCCAGTGCCTGGCAGTCCTCATCAGAGGGAGTATTTTCTCCCAACAAAGCTCTACATGACTTATTACTTGGAACCTCAGAGCAAACTTCACAAATACTTTCTTATTATCTCCATGTTGCAAAAAAAGAAATGGAGACTCAGAGAAATTGCCAAGACTTGACCCATGTCAAGGGACCAAAGTCTCCTGGGTTTAATGCCAGGGTCATCTGACTCAGAATCCAGTGCTTCTCAACGTTTCCCAGTTCCCTGTTCCCACACCTGTCCACACTTTCAAAATGACCATTCAAGCCAGGATTCTTCTGATTTTGGCCAAGAGATAGGAGAAGAGGCAGATACATGGACACTCTCTGATCTGATAGCACCATGAGGCCTCCTGGCCATGCAGGAAGGGTAGGAGAGCTTTGGTGGGAGAAAATCCTCCCTCCAGTGAGGACTGCCTGGCAACAGATGCTAAAGAAAAGACCTCACCTCACCTATAGTGCCAAGGTCTCAGGTGAATTTCATCTCACAGCAACTCCAGTAGGGACAGTGATCAATGAACTTTTTACCTCATGTCAGGTGCTGTTTTTATATGGTAACTCAACGAAGACCCCAATTCATCTGATAAGGTGTGCCATTTGTTCCACCTAAGTGATGAGGAAATCAAGGCTTAGGGAGGTTCCTGACATGCTCAAAATACATGGCTAGGGAATGAGAGAAACAAGATACAATATAGGTTGATCTTAGGTACGCATTTGCTAGTTGAAGCTGTGCAAAAGTGTACAGATCACCTAAACTCACTGAGCCTCAGTTTCCTCATCTGTAAAATGAATGACACAGTACCTCATCCTTTGACCAACAGATAGGTTCCTGCAGTATCTGAATAATGAGCTGGAGTGAAAGGCTTCATTTACACAGGAACCCACAAAGTAGCCATATGACCTTAGACAACACACATGAGCTTCTGTTCCCCAACTCTCCTATCTGCAACTGTGTGTTCTTTAGCATAGGATGTAAGTACATGTTATAGAGCAGAGATCAAAATAGGGTTTGAAGACCTAGTTACACTAAATTAAATAGGAGTCTTAATAGCAGGGCTTCTCAGTGTTTTTAATCCACTCATGTGCAAGGAGGATCTCTAAGGGGAAGAGAAGTGAGAAAATAGCTTTCTTAATCTTTATTAAATGCAGAACAATGGGGAGTGAGATTTCCTGCTACATGGTTTGGAAAATACTTATGAAAGAACCTCATTTGAATGGGGGGGAAAAGGTACTTTTCCCTAAGATCAGAGATAATTCCCTTCCCTTTCTCTGCTTTCATTTTCTGGGAAGAAAACACTCCTAGATAAGGGCTTGTTGGCTCTTCAGGCCTGCAGGAGACCTTCGGGTGTCCAGGATGGAGTCAGGAAATGGAAGCATGTGAGCTCTATAATGAGATGATGAATGTGAATAATTTAAGAGTGTTATCATGTAGCTGGGGTCAATGCTGGCTCTGGGGTCAGAAACACCATAGGGCCTCATCTCAGCTCTGCTGTTTGCTAGCTGTAGTTATGTGCAAACCACCTAATATCTTTTTCTTTTTTTTTAGATTAGATCTCGCTATGTTGCCCAAAGTAGCCCCAATCCCACAAACTCAAGTGATCCCAGTCTCAGCCTCCCACATAGCTGGGATTACAGGTGCCTGCCACCATGCCCAGCTACTTTTTCAAGACCAGCTCTCGTTATATTGCCCGAGGTAGTCTTAAACCTGTGAACTCAAGTGATTCCTGGCCTCTTGCTTCCCAGCACTTGGATTATAGTGCACGCAACCACACCCAGCCCACCTAATATCTTTGAGCCTCAGTTTGCTCATCTATAATAAGGATTACACAATGCCTCCTCCTTAGGCTGTATGAGGGTTTGCTGATATAACACAGAAGAAGCACATACTTAGAATCGCTCCTCAGTAAGAGCTGACTTGACCATTATCTGTTTTATAGATAAGACAATGAAACCCAGGGAAGGTGGGTAACTTGCCTAAGGCCACAAAGCTATATATAGTGTGTGGTCCAGGAAAGATCCACATACAACTCAAACCTGTTTGTCCTCCCCAGAAGCCCATAGGAACTGAGTAACATACTTGTAAACAAAATACCTCTCCTACCTATCAACCCACATTTCATGCCACTCAGGAGTGGGCAGGAGCAGGCACTGCCTCCCCCCACTCCACCACTGCCCCCCAAACCACCTCCCTAAGACTCAGACTGGATCATCCACACCAGCACCTTCACACACACCTGAGTTTTCCCGTTAAGAATCTCTCCTGCAAAACACATCCCCCAACTCCATTCTCCCCCCCACCTCCATGGAGTAACGGTCTCTGACCATTTTTCTAAACCTCAAATCAGCTTGGTGGGAGCACTCCTCAGAAAAAATAGCCAATGCAGGTGTTGTATGAGGGAGACCACACGGGCCCCACTGTCAGGCTTGGTTGGCCTGAGATCTAGAGTGGCTGGGGAGGCTGCAGTGACTGCTGCAAAGGAGAGGACAACAGGAAAGTCACATGGATGCCAAGCAAATATGTTTCCAGGTTCTATTAAATGTTCAGCTTACTTTCTGTTTGGAAAGAAAAGGTTTGTTGCCTACCTCCATCCCATCAAAGAAAAATGGTAAAAAACACAGTCTCAGCCCTCCACTTGCACTGTATATGTTGGGGAGACTGAGTCCTAGATGGGAAGGACATGCCTCAGGTCCTAGGGACTAGAATTCATGTCGCCAGACACTACATGACAATTTCTCAGACTCTGGAGCCTAAGATGGGTTAATTATTTTAAATCCAAAAGGAAAAACACAGGTTAAGTTTGTCCTTTACTTCCAAGTGACTATTCTCAGTTTAGGTTTGAAATCCTCCCCTCTGGGCTTGCAGTTCACTGTGCCCCTGACCTCCCTGTCCCCACAACCCAAATACTACAGGCACAAACAGGCTCAGGGCACTGATGTCTCTTGGCCCCCAGAGTCCACCCATCAAGGCTGCACCTGCACTACAAGAACCTGCTCAGACCCTAATTGAGTCGCTTGGCATCTGTATGACTTTGAGCAGGTCATTGGCTCTGAGAGTCCCACGATATAGGATAGTGACACAGCTGAAAATTCTATTGGCACCAAAATACCCTGGTGGGTGGAGTCTAAAAACCCCGCAAGAAGAAATGAGAAGTGCCAAAACCCAGATAAAAGGAAGGAGCAAGGATAGAAAAGAAAAAGAAAAGGAGGAAAAAGAGAGACCAGAATGATGGACTGAGAGAGCAGGTCCACGTGACCTGGCCAGGGTAAGCCCCCTGGAAGTGTGAGCTGGTGGTGGCAAGGAGTCATGGTGACTGGCAGAAGAGTAGCTAGTGTGGAGAGTGTGGCAGCAAGGTGACATAGTGAGCTGGTACCTGGAGATGGCCAAGGATGTGGAAAGCTGATTTGTGCATCAGCAACTGTGGAATAAATTTGAAGAGCCTTGAAGAAGTGGAGCAGCGGAGAACACTGGAAAGAGAAGAAGCAAACAGAAGACACCAAAGAAAGATTGGAATTTGCAGAGTGCCTGCCTCAGTTTTGGAGGTGCAAAGTAGCACCAATTTAGACATGTGTCTTTGGGACTTTAGGAACTGAAGATGGTAACTGGGGTAAGATAACTGGCCATTTGTGGCATTAAGCGCTTGTTTTTCCTTGTTAATAAAACCCTGTTGTTAAACTGCATTTGAGTGGCAACTGCTATCTGTGGGTGATGCAGACCTGTGGTTTGTTAGTTAGTGGCGTCTGCCCCTTTTCGTCCCGATATCACCACCATACCACATGCAAAACCAGGGTAACTTCACATGCCTGCTGGCACTGCTGTGAAGATTGGAGGTCAATTCATGAGGGGAACTGGCAATAAAGAAGTTGAACAACAAGTTAATCCCAGTGCTATTTTCCCTATTGCTAGTTCTCCATAATATCTAAAGTTGCTCCCATCAGGTACATTAGGTTTTTTGCCCTCCCAGACAGGGCCAGGCAATGGTGCTTCCTCAGAGTGAATTTTGCCCTCTATGACACTGTGCTCAGTAACATGGTCACTGGTCCTTAGACACTTCTACACTATATGACAGGACACATGGAAACAGGTCCTGGAGAAAAGTCATTTTTGTTCAGTGTTGGCAGGGGTTTTGTTCACATCAGTTATAATGAAATATTATTATTTGAGGACCCACCATGACTGCACACTTCTTCCACTGGCACACAGACATTCAGATGGGGGGTGGGGCATAAATGTAACCCGCTGGTTGAGAAACTGGCTCCAGCATCTGTCTGCAGGGTTTCGTCTTGGCCCCACTATTTAATTGTAGACAGTTACTAAACATTTCTGAGTCCAGTTTCTAAACTCTTAAGTAGAACTCAGCACCCCTTACAGGGTCATAGTTAGGAGCAAATGGGGAAATGTGCATGAATTAAGTGCAATGGATCACCTTTAAAAGTAGCCAAAGATAATATCTTTTAGTATATGCCCTAAGGTCAGCCATTTCTGCCCTGAAAGAAAGCAACAGTGGTGGATACAAGCACCAAATCAAAATTAAAGTGAATTTGAGTGATGGGTTGATTTTGTTTCAAATGACTTGAGTGATGTGGGGCATGAACTCACTCTTCTCTCAGCCTCAGTTTACCCATCTGCAAACAAGGGAGTCATGTTAGTGGTAACTTTCCAGCTCTAGCTACCAAGGAGAGATACCCTGAAGATGTACAAGTGGAGACCGAAGATCTGTCTTTATGGCTGTGTGACCTTGGAGGAATCACTGCACCTCTCTGAAACTCAATTTCTAGATCCATAAATGGGACTTAAATAGAAGCCAAAGCAGAGACTGGAATAATCATTTGAGTCAATGCCTGCAAAATAGTTAGGACAGGGAGCATACAGTAGTGGTGGGTGGTTTGCATCATCACCATTGATACCACTTCATATCGGCCCTATTGCCAGGCACAGTGCTCTCTTTACAGCCACTCTGAGGGCACCTGGGTTCATTCCAAGCATTATCTCTGATGACAGTAAAGCTCTTGATGAGTACAGCGGCCATCCGGAGGACCCACCTAGAGTAGAAGGGTAGACTGTCCAGATTCCCATGATTCCAGGTCAGCCTGAAGGAGATGACAGTCATCTGTCCCTCCCCATCCTGCAGGACAGGACAGGACTGCAGCTACATCTTGTCCAGGTAACCAAGCAGGCTACCAGAAGTTGTAGTGACATTTGGAGATACACTCAGCAAAGTCAGATTTCAGCAATTTGGGGTTGGGTGAACTGTTTTCCTGTTCATCCTGAATAAAATGAAATGAGGCTGGTTCATCAGAGCCTGGCGGCTAGGGACAGAGCTTATCTGTCCCTGGCTAGTGAGACCCTTTCAAAGCTACCCACCCTCCCTGGGAGAAGAGCCTGAGAAAGACAGTGAACTCCCTTCTTTTCTGAGGAGACAATGCTGCAGGCCCTGCTACCTGCCTGACAGGGCTATTGTGACTGGGAGAAAAGGGCTTTGTGAGGACAGAAGGAGCCTGCACTTCAATGAACTCTTTATGTCTGTGCTCCCAGCATGCTCCTCACCAGCTCTGGGGAGCCCCACCCCCTCCTATAACAAATGTTGGTGGGGGGAGGCTGAGTTCCAGAGAGGATGTGCAAGGCCCTCCAGTGGATCCCAGCTCCCTCCACCTCAGCCCCTAGCACTAAGATTAAAATCCACCCAAATCTGAGAAGCCCCATCTCAAAGCCAAGGGTGAATTCAATACTGCCCTGGACCCTGGTCCCTGATCCCATAACTCATAACACATAGAAAACACATGTATTAAGGAACACCTGTTCTTCCGCCTCTGAAATCTGGGCTCAGCTTGGACAATGGAAGTGTAACCTACACATCTATTCTCTGATTTCATAAGGCCGAGCCAGCAGGAAACACCCCACAGCTCTTCTCCTAGGCCCTTGGAAGAAAAGCTGAGTATAGCCAGTGAGAGTTTGAGGCTTGTACTCAGCTGGCCTTGGAGACTGGGACACTGAATCTGACCAGCCCTGAAAGAAAGTAGTTCACATCCTCCCTCTTAGGTATCACTAATACCTTGTTTTTCTCAAGTATAGCTAGTTCAGTAAGATTCTGGCTTCTCTGGATTCTAAGACTGCAATACTCTGGACCTAAAGTCTTCCATTGAACTCTGGAGCTACATTCCTCCAGACCCATGAACTTAGTTATATACTGCTGGCAATACTCTTGCTAAAGGGTCATCCTAGGCAACAGTTGTGATTTTCCTTTCCTTCTAACATCTAACCTAGCCTCTGTCTTGGTCAGGATCGCAAGATGGTATAAATACACATTTGTATGCGTGTAAAGCCCCCACCACCACACAAAAAAAGGGAAACACACACACACAGAATGTGTGTCTTATGTGACAGATGAAGAAATTGGGGCTGCAGGAGATTCGCTTAAAGTCACCCAGTAAATGAGGGGAAGCCTCATACACGCCATCCTTTGAGGCTCTGTGAGCTGGAAGGAAACATTCAGGGCAGTACCTGGAGAAGAGGCTGGGGATACAGGAGCATAGACCCCAGGTTTATTTCCATTCCTTGTGGAACCTTGGGGGCAAGTTTTTCAGAATATTTAAAAGAGGGTTTTTTTATTCCTAGATAAAATATTCACAGGAGAGAAGCCAGGGACAGGTGTATGGAACTCTTGGTACTAGTTTTGTAACTTCTATCAAATCTGTAAACCCCTTGCACGTTGCTCCGAAAACTGCCCACTCCCCAGCGCAGCTGAGGTCCATCACTCTTTCACTGAGGACACAACTGGGTTGCTGATCGATGTCGCTGAGGCGCGGCGCCCAGGACCGCCCACTATCCTCTTGCCCAGGGCGCAGGCGGTGACTTGGTGGCAAGCGGGGAGCCTCCGTGCCCCAGGAGGGCGTGCGGCCCTCCGCGGGTACCGCCGCGCGAGCGCCAGGCCCCCGGTCTCGGAGTTGCCCAAGACGCTGGGTGACTCCTCCCCGGGGACCCTCCCGCTCGCGGCGCGTCATTCTCCCCACCCTTGGGTCTAGACCCCGGCGGTTTCTCGCGCGTGGCCACCTGCTCCGCTGCCGGCAGCCCGGGCCCCCGTCGACCGGCGCGTAGCTGCGCGCGCCCAGGTCCCCATGGAGCTGCGAGCAGACAACGCCAGCTGCGAGAACGGTGCGTGCGAGGGCGCGGGCATGGGAACCGGGACCGGAACGGGCACTGATATGGGCACCGTGCGTGTGAGGGGACCGAGCAAGCCCGGTTGGGGTGGGATCGGTGCGCTCGCACCTCGAGTTGTGCTTTTCTCGCGGCGTTTCCCTTGCGTCCCTTCCTTTAGGAAGGAGCAAGCAGAGTTTCTAGCAGATTTGCCCCAACTTTGGAGGTGTGGTAGCCTGGATGGGAGCTGGGGATAAGGAAGGGCTTGGTGATGGTGGGGTGGTTAGTATTGATTGGAGCAGGTTGCCCACAGGGGAAGGTTCTGGTTGGGTTTGGGTTTGGGTTTTAGCCCTGGGGTGGGGGTGGCAGGTGTTGTGACTATCCTAACCTGGGCTTTGAGTAGGAGCCTCTTCTAGGAGACACGGTGGTCTGACCTGGTTCTCCAGTGGATTCAGGCTCCAGCTGTCTTAATTGAGGGTCCCCAGCTTAAATCAGAAAATCCCTGAGGCTCTCCAACAGTGCACCATCTGTCCTGGGGTGCCTGCTTGCACACCCCCTTATCCAGTACAATACCAGGTCTCAGGACCCTGGTCCTGGCATGTGCCGTGATTTCAGTAAGCACAAGAGGGTTGCACAACTGCCTCTCATGGCTCCCCTGCCCAGCATCACTATACACAAACAGCACATTTATAGTTTTCCTACCCCTTGCTATGAAAAGTTGTTCCTGTGGCGATCACTCTTCTTTTGGGGGGTTTGACTTTGTTCTCTGCTATCTAGTTGTGTGTCTCTGAGGAAGCAAGGCATCCAGTGCCTCATTGTGGCACCATCTTGTCAGACACCCCACATTAACTTTTTTTTAATGCAAAGTGGCTTCCAGCTCTAGTATCTGTCCAAGTCTGACAACCTTGCAGGGGCCCTGAAAAACAGGAGAGAGGCACAGACATTGCTGCCAAGCCCACACTTACCTTTAGAAGAAGGAGGGAAGAGACAACATCCGGAAAAGATTCTGAAAGGCATTAACTTTGCATGGAGCTCTTACCATGATGTCACTGATGAGGCCCTCTCTGCACCTTAAATCATTTCATTTCACCTTTTCAGTCAATTGTAGCAGACACATAGACATGTTATATCCCTTTCTCCATCCTGAAGATACAGAACTTAAGTGCTGAAGAATCTCATGGTTTCCTTGAGGAAATGCAGAGAGGGAATGGAATGGAAAGCAAGAGCTCTTGGTTTCTAAAGCCTGTGCTGGAGCTGGCAGCTCCAGCCCTTCTTAGGTCTGTCTCCATATACAATCCCTGGTGGATTTACAGCCAGTGGGTTGTCCCTATTCTTCTCCCATGAGGATTTCAAGCTCAACCACTTGGGTGTTGGCTGGCTTTGCCTTCCTGACCAACCAGGTAGCGCATTTTCAGCCTCTCCTACCCTTGGGGAGGAATGTTTCCCCAGTGCTGGGTGTTCTGAGGGAGAAGCTGGAGACAACAGGCCCTACTCTTCTTTGAGCTGAGCATCTTCCTGGAAACTGGATTCCTTTGGCCATTGCACCTCAATATTTTCTTTTACCCCTGTGGAAGAACTCAACTCATAAACTCATAAAGGTGCTGAATCCCTTGGATGCTTCAGCCTCCTCCACCCCCCCAAACAGCCACACCCACAGCCAGGTCCTTTGCCTCTGCATGCCTGGTGCAGAGGCACATGAGGAAAACAGGGGTGGGGCAGGGCATGGGAAAAGACTTGCCCTTCTCTTGGGAGTAGCCTTCCTTGGCCCACATCCTCCTAGACTCTGGCTCATTTCCTGAACTCCGGAACTCCCCGTATTCAACTCTTGTCCAACCTGGAGAAACAGGAGTGAGCAGTCGAGACAAGTGTGATGAGGAACTGAGTTAGCTCTCATCTCACCTTCTGATTGTGACGCTGATATTGGAAAGAGAACTCCCCACTACAAAAGACAAAGGAATATCCCCTGGAGGGTTCTAGACCCAATTCTGGACCAGGAATTACTGTGACTGAAGCAAGTCCTTCCCCAGCCCATCCCCTCATCCTCCCTGCTGAAAGTTGGAGGGTTAGACAGCCTGCCTTCAAGGTTGTTCCCAGTGCTGCTCTCTGTGCTCCATGCTGTGAAAGAAAGGAAACAATGCCCTTATTTTGTTCCACCATGGTACCCCCCTGTGCGTTGCATGTGCCAAAACCAGAGCCACCTGACTTGGGAATTTTGGGCTCTGCTAGCATTGGACTTCTGGGTTATTCCAAGGAGAAGTCTCTGACCAGGTTTCCATGCACAGGCACCTGGGCCTCTGCTAGAGACAGTTTGATAAAGACCTACCACTTTTACCTCCTACCCCTTCTATGTCACCAGCACATAAAAGTGCCAGGAGAGCCTGTAGCAACTCTGGGTAAGTACACAGAGCATGCCCTGTATCTCTCGGGCTCTCTCCCCACCAGCTTGAATGTTCATGGAAGATCTGATTTTGAATGTTGGTAACAAATTCATCTCTTAAAATAGCTTTCAAAGAGGTCAAAGAAAACCCTTCCCCTTGCTGCCTGCTTTAAGGAACTGTGTGGTGGTGATGGGCGTGGGTGTTGGCATCAGTTGAGCTTGCAGTTCAAAGTCTGACTTCAGTGCTTAGCTACAGTGTAGCCTCTGGTCAGTTGCTGAATTTCTCAAGGCCCAGGTGTCTCCACCTAAAACAGTGGACATTGCTAAAAAGGGGAGACTACCCAGAGGAGGTCATGTGGGTGCTGGCACTGGAGGCTCATTGACTCTCCTTTGTGCTGTCTCCTTGAACTTGTGTAACTTCATTCTTCAGGGCCACTCAGGCCCATTTTTGTCTTGTTGTCCTATGGTATTTGTGCCAGAAAGGTAGGCTGGTTCTGGGGCATGCAGGCTGATTCAGACTCTTGGGTAGTCTAGAACTTAGAAAGCAAACTAAAAAATAGATTTTGTCTTAGGATGGTGGAAACATTAGCAATGTCTCCAGTGTCCCCAGTCACTGACCACACATACCAGAGGGCTTCAAAATAAGGGTCTAACAAATGGGATGCTCATGTTTAGCCATCTTCATGTCCAACAGGGGCCATGGGCTGTTCACCCCACATACATTTACACCAGAAACCTTCTATTGTGGTGGGAATTAGGGCTGTGGAATGAAGAGTATCCTGGAAGGGGAGAGTCCTTGGTGATCTGGAGTGTTGCAGCCAGCTGCAGAGGCTGGGGGGAGATTCCTGTGATGGGTAGGCAGTTGGATTCTGTGAGGTATGAGACCTTGGCGGGGGTGGGGGGGGGCTGGTGGCCATGTGGAGCATGAGTAAGCTTAGTGATTTTACACCAGAATTAGAGAGTCAAGTAATCCTTCTGTCCTTGTCAAAGTACCTAACTTCCCCTGGCCTCCATTTCCATGTCTATGAAATGGAAATTAAAGGCAACAGCATTGACAGCTCTAAGAATTTGATGAGTTTATGCACCTACAGTCCCTAAACCTGTATCACCAAGTCAGAGACTTATACAGAGGTCAACACCATGACACCAGGTTCTGAGAAAAGAAAGAGGCTTTATTGCAAATCAGTTGGAAGTCAGCTCAAATCTCCCTTCCTGATTAAGAAAGAGAATGAAATTATGTAGCTTTTGGGAGCCAGAGCTGAGAAAACAAAAGCTAGATTGTACTGGCTAAGAATGGGCTAAGGGAAATGTAAATTTGGCTAAAATGTATTGAGTAGCACAGAACAATGTACAGGTGGAGAAGTACCATGAAGCTATTCTTTAGGTAAGTGCAATCCTCAATTTCTATCGTTGGGGTGGGCCCCTTGCTTCTGTGTAGCCCCCTCTACTGCATTTGTTTCTCCAGCGCCAGTAGACCTTGGGGCTCAGTTCAAGGTGAGTCTCTTCTGCACATGCTCAGGTTGTATCATTTGCTGGTAAGTATCCAGGCTCTGCTGTAGCCAAAGCTAAGGTCTGAAACAGTATTTTAAGAGCAAATGAATTGCTTAACCTGCCTGCCTCCCTCCCCGTGGTCTTCCCAACCAGGTTCCCTGATTAGCCTCTACTGCTCCTCCCAACAAGTCCTGTGCCAAATCCTCAGGGACCCCAGCTCTGAGACACCTGGAAATGGCACTGTTCTCAGCTGGCAGGAGAAGTTCTGGAAGAGCTACAGTTTCTACGTTGGCGTGGGCCTGGCCTTCCTCTCCAGCTTCCTAATCGGCAGCAGTGTCATCCTCAAGAAGAAGGGTCTTTTACGACTTGTGGCCACGGGGGCTACGAGAGCTGGTAAGCTCTTGGGGGGCAGGCAGGCTGAGCCCCTGCAAGGGAGCACTACTGCAGGTTGGGAGCCTTGCCCAGAGGCACAGAGATTTTTTGTCATCCCTATGAGGGACTCCACCCACCCACTGGAGAGCTTCCTTACCACCCAGTGTTTCTGGGTTCATGATCAGCTACCTGGTATGAAGAAAGGACAGAGCCTTAGAGTCAAGAAGCAGAAACTCCAGGTTGGTCCTGGTTCTGTTTCTCACTCTCCCTTGTGTCATCAAAGAAATACAACATGCTGACATCAACTCTCTGCCCAGAATAATATCTCATACCAGTGTGCCCTCACTTACAATCAAATTGAGCTCCCAATGGGCTGCAAAAGAATCTTTTAAGCTGCTGCCCACAGGGATTCACTTGTTTAGCAAATAAGACATGTATCCATGTGTCTTGTACACAAGAGTCAGTTTGTCTGATCATCATTCAGGGTTTTTCTGCCTCATGCTGGGACTCTGTTAGATGTGAGGGTTGCAGAACCCAATTGCATGCAGGGAAGGGAGGGAAAAGCAGTGGGTCATGGGTACTGTCTTTGGGGAATTCTGGGAGAATTTTGGAAGGGCTTGTAGAACTTAGATTTGGAGGGATGAGGGGAATTTCTGTAAAAGGTGACCTGGAGACTGAGAACTAAGTGCTGAGGAAATTTGAGAATGTAGAAACAATGAAGGAAACAATGAAGACATAGTGTTCTGGCAGAAAGAACAGACAGTACATTAAAGAAGGGATGAGAGAGTATGAGCCATATCAGACCTTGAACAGGGTTCAGGATGGCTTACACTTGGGGTTATGGGGTGGAGAGGGAAACGGTGGAGATGGGATCAAGCCAGAGAAGGAAGGATCCTGGAACCAGCCTTCAGATTCTGAGTGCACTTGGAAGGACAGAAAGGTTTTAGACAGGAGAATCATGCCATCAGATTTATGGTGTGAACAGGCCAGTTGCTAGGTAGGGCATGGATCAGGGATATGACTGCAGGATAGGAGCCCATGGAGGGGTGAACTGGGACTCAAGGAAACAGCAACAGCAATGGTGGTACAATGGTGGAGACCAAACCTTGTTTCTGAAGGGAGAACCGACTGGGCTTATTGTTACCCCTCTCCAAGAGCAGGGATAACTCAGGAGCCTTGGGTGACTCAGGTTTCTGACTTGAGCAACCAGAGAGCTCCTGAGGCCATTTTTGGAGATGAGATATATAGGTGTGGCTACTGGGACAGTGAGCATGTTCAGGTTAAGTTTCTGTGCGTCCTTGAGGAAGTCAGCTAATGGGGTTCCCATTCCAGCTCCTTCATTCCTGTTGATATGTTCCTGGGCAAAAGTAGTGGTTTTTCTGTACCTCAGTTTCCTCATCTATAAAATGGAAATAAGAATGGTTCTCATCTCTGAGATGGCTGTGAGGATGGTCAATGTGTTTGACAAAAATGATTGTCCCAAAAAAACACTGGTATGATAGTGGTGTTTATGGGAGCACCTGGCAGGCAAGTGGATACCCAGACCTGCAATGGAGAGTTGGCAGGGGCAGGATGAAGTCAGGGCAGTAGACTTTGCTGTATGTCCTTTTGGACATAGTTTTGAAACACCAGACAACTAAAGTGCCAGGTAAAGCTCCACTTCATGTGTCATGGTGGCAAACAGGACAATCCTACTGATTATCTGGAGTGACAGTATCCCTGGAATTCATTTCCCCCTCCAATCTGATACTCAGTATTTTCTGAGATTTCAACCCTCAGATAAAATTTTCCATAGTACTTCACTTTTATGGGAGTTTCTGACTGTATAGGACCAATGCAACTGTTTCATGATGGGGCAGTCCCAAGCAACCACATGCAATGTTTGGGTTTTCACAAAGCTGTCTAAAAGGCATTCCTCCCTATCCTCATCATCATCCTCAGAGCTGACATCACAGTGTGCTAACTCCCACACTATGGAGCCAAACAGACACAATCCCCAGCTTCAAGGAACTTCCTTCTCAGGGGCAATGACAGAAAATAAACAGATCCATTCAAATGACAAGTGATAAGTGCCAAGAAGAGCTGGTGTTATGAATAGACCCCCAAGGGGACAAAAACAGAGATGAGGGGGTTAGAGAAGCCTCTCAGGGGCAGCCACACTTAAACAGAAACCTGTAGAGAAAGTGTAGACTTAGGCAAATTACAGTATGGAGAATATTCTGGCCATAGGAAAAAGGATGCACAAAGACCTTAAGGCTGAAAGGAGCCATCATCCTCTTTGAAGAGCTGAACGAAAGCCTGAGTGACTAGCTGGTAGGAAGAAGAGGCAGGAGATACATTGCAGGGAGTGCCTGTTATAAGCTGGAGGTGATTCATAAATGCTCACAGGCTGTCCTGAGAGAGTGATTAGAAAGGACTAGAGCCATGGCCTCCCTCAAGTCAGAAGGGTAGTACCTGGGGAGGGGGTGGCAGTGTGGTGAGCACAGTGAGATTCTTTTCTGGAGACAGAATTAGCAGGATGGGCTGCATGCAGAAGGTGGAGGAGTGCCAGGTAACAGGGGTGATTCTCTGGTTTCTGGCTTAAGTCACTGAGTATATGGGAATACCATGGCTGAGTTTCACTTGATGGGTTGGTGGCTGGGGAGTATTTAAAATAGACAGTTCTCAGTCGTTTAAAAAGATGAACTCATGACTTTTGGGTGGACCTTGAGGTGACCATCCTGCATGAAATATATCAGAAGGTGAAAGACAACTACCATATGGTTTTTTCATCTGTGGACTATAAATCACCCATGAAAAGAAAGCAGCAAACCACAACAAAAATAACTTAAGAGATGGTGGTAAGCAGTGGAGCAAAGGAAAGCACAGGGCATAGGGGCTGGGGGAGATGCGATAGGGCACCTAAGACAATGCACCCTGGAGCTCTGGTGGAGGGTACATTAAGCATGTGCCCGTGTTAAGGTGTGACTCTGTCAAACATGTTTTTTTAAATGAATCACAAATCAGTACTATTTTAATGGAGCATAAAATAAAATCAAGAGTCCATTTGGGATAGACTTTGAGATGTCTTTGAAGAGCCAGGAGATGTCAAGTAAGTTGCCAGCTCTGCATTGGGGCTCAAAGAAAAGGTTAGGGACCACATGTCAAGAGGGACACCAGCATAAGGATGGCATGTCAAACATCGGGGCCACAAGCTCTGGGAACTCTACAAGGGCAACATCTATAGAGCTGTTGACAACTGAAGGGGTAGACACACAGTTGGACAGGCACCCAAGGAAGCATGGCCAAGCTCTAACTCTGCCATTTCCTCCCCACAGTGGATGGAGGCTATGGCTACCTGAAGGATGCGATGTGGTGGGCTGGATTCCTCACCAGTAAGTGACTCCTTTAATTGGTTACAGTGAGTGGTCGCGGCAGAGGCCAAGTGACAGAGAGGGTGGGGCATGACTCTCTGTGGTAGGATTCTGAGGCCCAAAGGCCTGGGGGAAAGTGCAATCTTGGCTGGTGGAACATCTAATCTGCTTCAGGTCACTTTGGCACCCCAGAGTCCATCTGTCATCCAAGAAGCAGGTTTGGACAGTACTGGCCAGTGAGACAGTGTCATTCTCAACTTCCTTACAGCCCAGGCAGACCTGGCCATCCCACAGGTCCTTTCGGACACCTACCTGGGAGAGTCTGAGGTCCTCAGGTCCTTTCCCTAAGTTTGGCTTACTCAGAAGGCCTGGCCTACTACTAGAGATTCACCCAAATTTGCACCATTGCACTTCCAAGTCCTAATTCTTTCAAATGGAAAGTTTGCTAAAATATTTCAGGTGGAAAGCTAGCCAGTCTTCCATTGATAGCCCCTGGTTTGAGCCCAGTCTTAGCCAGAACTGCACATTCCAGCTCATGCTCCGCCAGTGGTAACAGAAAAAGCATCTGCAGGAGTTTGCATCTAATAAGCAAAATGGGGAGAGTATGGTTCTTCCTCTAGGCCCACTGGTACCTGGAGAACTAATAACAGTAACTGTTTCTTTTTTTGAGCTTTCCAGAGCTCACCTGGAAGGCATAGACCATATACTGGCAGTTACTATCGTACACTTTCCTGTGCCCAGACTGGAGGCCAAGTGGCCTGGAAGGCAAGGTTTCTGCCCCCAAGTATGTAATGTGACTTGGACTGTGGCCCAGCTTCCCTGGCATGTGTATAACAAGCGTATTTGATCAAGACAGGCCACACCTGGTTCTGATCAGTTACCCAGGCTGTTAAGACATGGCAGACTGGAGATACTCAAGGGCTGGGAGGATGTGGGGGGACCTCACTAGCCTCCTCTCTTGCTTCCTTCCCCAGTGGCTGCTGGAGAAGTTGCCAACTTCGGTGCTTATGCATTTGCTCCTGCAACAGTCATCACGCCCCTGGGAGCACTGAGTGTCCTCATAAGGTCATTATCACCCCTCAGGCTGTTTTGTTTGTTGAGAGGTGGAACTGACAGGTTGGCAGGCAGGTGTCAATCAGAGTCAGCTCCAGAAGTGGGGTGCTGTCCAGACCTCTGGGCCCTTGGATTGCTTGCTGACCAATATCCAGTATCCCTGGGGCTGGACAGGGCCTCAGAGGGGTGGACTGGGCACAGAGCATCAGATGGGCCTCCCCAGACCATCTCCTGTGCTGTGTTTTGCTGTCCTGAGAGGAGAAGCATGAAGTTAAAAACCCGGACCCTAGTCTTGAACTTTACCTTTGTCTTTGTAGTTATGGTACTGTGGGCAAGTCACAAATCACTGCCAGCCTCAGTTTCCCCACCTGCTAAATGGGGATGCTGATAATACCTACCTGGTGGCATGTTTCAAATACCTTTCAAAGCTCTTCTACTGCTAGGAGTCTTTATTCCCTGCCAAACTATATGAGGATGTTCAAAATTGCATTAAATGAGACCAATTCAGATCATGTTTTGTGGTCCTCGGTCTGTGAGTTGATTGCTCTCTGATCGTCATCAGTCTCTTCCATCTCATTTCTTCTTCATTCCACATGCAACTCCTAACATTCTACCTCTTTTACTTTGCGATATTTTCCATTTCTAAAATAAGGAAACCCACATACATGTCAATTTTTTCAGTGTAACTAAAAACCTTCCCATAAATAAACCTAAGTTTCAAACACTTTGGGGATCTAGAAAAGTGTCCACATATGGAACAGGATGTCCTGGCAGCAAAGTGTTCTCCCTGTGCACTTGCTTGACCCTTGTCCAGGACTCTGGGATCCACTGTAACTCCTCTCCCCATGTCCATGTGCAGTGCCATCCTCTCCTCCTATTTCCTGGGAGAAAGCCTGAACCTGCTGGGGAAGCTGGGCTGTGTGATCTGTGTGACTGGCAGTACAGTGATGGTGATCCATGCACCTGAAGAGGAAAAGGTCACCACTGTCATGGAGATGGCGTCCAAGATGAAAGACACAGGTGAGTGAGTAGGCAGTGTTGTGGCCAGAGGATGGCAGGTGTGACAGGCTCAGTTGTTGGCAAGTTACCAACAGAAAGCTGGGTTGGTACCAAGACCACAGCTCACAGGCTTCTGACTGGTCTCTAAGAATGCCATTTTCTCAGTCTTCTATTATTTTTTTAATTGTGGGAACATTAGTTTACAAAGTTGTTGGTATTTGGAAGCATAGGGTCCCCATCTTTCAGCACTCTGGTCATGCAGGCACACACTCTCCTCCACCATAGCCCCCTGTGCTCTACCCCACTTTGTTCTCATCCCTCCTCCTCTATGTGTCTCACTTGTGTAGCACACAGTCACTTGTGTGACTTGTGCAGTCAGCTTTCAAGGGTTTTAGATTTGTCTTTATCTAACCCTTTGGTTTATCTGTATTCCACACCACTTGTCAATGCTCTGAATGTTTCATGAGCTTTGTCCCAACCTGCGCAGGCTGCTCTGACAGAATATCATATCTAGGGGACTGAGAATAGCATGTCTTACAGCCTGGGGCCTGAAAGTCCATGGCCAACACCCCAGAAGAGCTGGTATCTGGCAAGGACTTGCTCCCTGATTCCTAGTCAACCTTCTCACTGTGTCCTCACATGGCAGAGGGGCTAGGGAGCCCCCTAGGAGGCTCAGAAGACCACTCATTCTATGCATGAGGACACCACCCTCATGCTGTGAACTAGGCGTCAATATATGACTCTGGGGTGACACAGTCAGCAGATAGCAATGCTTTATCTTTTTTTTTTTTTAGAGACTAGGTCTCGCTATGTTGCCCAGGATAGTCCCAAACCCATGGATTCAAGCGATTCATAGCCTCAGCCTCCCAAGGCTGAGATTAAAGGCACATGCCACCATGCCCAGCAGCTTTATTTAATCTTTTTTAATTTCACAGAAAAGCCCATGAGGAAGGGCCTATTATTAGTTCTATTTTACAAAGGAGGGAACCATGGTATTGGGGTTCATTATAATTTGCCTGAGTTGTTAGCAGGTCAAGAAGCTGGAACAAGAACCTGTTTTCTGGCTCTTGAGTCCAGTTTTTACCATAACCTCCTGCTGCCATGGGGGGCTGGGGGTCCAGGCACGCAGTACCGGCTCTATCACTCAGGTTCTCCCTCCACTGCAGGGTATATCGTGTTTGCCGTGCTTCTGCTGGTGTTCTGTCTC